>JAREIK010002926.1:61214-87949 GCA_029783825.1 Sapria himalayana
TTTCAAAAATTTAAATTTTATTTAGTAATTTATTTACTTTGATTTGAATTATTTTGGGTTCTGCAATATATTTTAATTAATATCTATCTTATTAATAATAGTTTATTAATTTTTATTTTCATTATAAATAATTATAATAAAATTTGTTATATTAAATTTACATCAAATATAATTATTAAGATTATTATAAATAAGAATTGCATTCATAATTTAGAAAGCTTAAAAAATTATTATATTAAAAGGTAATAACATTTGAATATTACGAAAATTCATAAAAATAAATTTTTGTTATTTCATATATTAAATAAAAACCTATAAACACAAAATGTGCAAACATATAATCAATAAACTTTTTAACCCCAAAACCACAAAAAAAATTAAACCATTAAATAGGTATAGGGCTAAATAATAAATAATAAATCTATTTATATTATCTATTCATTATAATTTTAAATATTCATTTTAATTATTTATCAATTTATTTTTATAGAAATATTAATTACAAAATAAATTATTAGTGAGCATATATAATTTAAATAATTTACTTTTCATCAAAAAAAATATATGCTTATAAAATGAGGCAAAATTTTTTTAAAAAAATTTTATTTAGTAATATATCTTATTTTTGATTCTGAATCATTTTAGATTCTACAATTATATTTTAATTTATATCATTTTTATTAATACTAGTTTATTAATGTATTTTTGATCATTATTAAATATCTATTAATAAAATTATTTATATTTAGTTTACATTATATATAATTATTAAGATTATTATAACAAATATTATATTTACATTTAAAAAAAATTAAAATTATTATATTTTCAAAGGTTACAACCTTCAAAAATTAAAAAAAATTCAAAAATTAAATTTTTTCTTTTTTAATTCTTTAAATATTAACTATAAATCACTAAAGGTCTAAACACTTAAATCACTAAACTCTTAAACCCAAAAACACCTAAATACTTAAACTATTAAACCAGTATATCCTGAATATAATAATAAATCTCAATTTTATTTGTATGCATTATAATTTTAAATATTCATTTTAATTATTTAGTAGTTTATTATTATAGAATTAGACATTACAAAATAAATGATGAGTAAGATAGATTAATTTGAATAATTTATTTTTTAATAACAAAAATATAATGGTTGTAAAAAGAAGCAAAACATAAAAAAAAAATTATTATTAAGTAATATATTTTACTTTGATTTTGTATAACTTTAGATTTGCAAAAATATTTTTTTATGAATATCTATCTTATTAATAATAGTTTAATCAAATTTTTTTATGATAATTATTATAATATCTAACATGTAATTAATTTATATTGGAATTTTAAATGACTTTTAATATTAAGATTATTATATCTAAATATTATATTTACATTTGAAAAAAAATTTAAAAATCATTATATTTTCAAAGGTTATAACCTTCAAAAATTTAAAAAATAATAAAAATAAATTTTTTGTTATATTATGTTTAAATAAACTTATAAACCACTAAATGCCTAAATATGTAAACATTTAAACTTCCTAAATCACAAAAGCCCACTAAATACTTTAAACCTTTAAACTCGTAAGCCTTAAATATAATTTATATAATTTATTAAAATATTAATTACAAAAATAATTATGAGTGATACATATATAATTTAAATAATTTATTTTTCATCAAAAAAATATAAGCTTATAAAAAGAAGCAAAAACTTAAAAAAAAATTTTATTTAGTAATAAATTTTACTTGGATTTTGAATAGTTTTAGGTTTTATATTATATTTTAATTTAATCTATCATATTATTAATAGCATATTAATTTAGTTTTTGATTATTGATATCATATCTATCAATAAAAATTGTTTATATTAATTGATATTATATATAATTATAATGAATTATTATTACTAAATATTGTATTCACATTTGTTAAAAAATTTTAAAATTATTATATTTTCAAATGTTTAAACCTTTGAAGATGTGTAAAAATATCAAAAATAATATTTTTGTTTTTACATTGTTTAAAAAAACCTATAACAACTAAATGCTCTAAAAACATAAATCACTAAAGTCATAAATGAAAAAACATCTAATACTTAAAATATTAAACTGGTACACATTAAAAATAATTCATAAATCTCATTTTAATTTTTAATAAGTAAATTTTATATTTTTATTTTAAATATTTATCAGTTATTTTTATAGAAATATTAATACAAAATAAATTATTAGTGAGACAGATCTATTTTAATTTAGACTGGTATACCCAAAATAATAAAGAATAAATCTCAATATTATTTTTTTCATTATAATTTTAAATATTCATTTATTTATTTATTTATTAATTTTTATATAAATATTAATTAAAAAATAAATTATGAATTAGACATATATAATTTATATAAATTAATTTTCATCAAAAAAAATATGGATAAACTTTGTAAAAGAAAAAAAAAATTCAAACAATGAATAATTATATAGAAATATATTTTGATTTCTTCTGAATCATTTTAGGTTTTATTATTTTATTTTAATTGATATCTATCTTATTAATAATAGATTATTAATTTATTGTTTGATCATTTTTAGTAATATTATCAATAATACTTTTATAATTGAATTTATATGATATCTAAATAAAGTGATTATTATAAACAAAATATGTAAATTCAACATTTGAAAAAAATTTATAAATTATTATATTTTCAAATGTAACCTTTGAAAATATCAAAAAATAATAAAATAAATATTTTGTTATTTTAAATTTTAAATAAAACCCTATAAATCACCTAAATGCATACCAGGAAATAAGTAAAACTCCTAGAGCCCAAGATAATGTTCTAATAGATATAACCATAGAAAATGCTAATTACTACTTAATTAATTAAGAAATCACATTTTATTCAATTTATTATTATTTTAAATATTCATTTTATTTATTTATAATTTATTTTATGAAATATTTGATTACCAAAATAAATTATGATTGCGATAAATATCAATTTAAATAAGTTATTTTAAGATCAAAAAAATATATATGCTTAGAAAAGAAGTTAGATTTTAAAAATATAAAATTATTATGTAGTAATATTTTTTTACTTTAATTTGACTCAATTTGGGTTTGTAAATCTTTTTTAATTAATATCTATCTTATTATTAATAGTTTCTTAATTTAATTTTTGATCATATAATAATATCTATCAATAAAAATTATTTATATTGAATTTATATAATATATAATTATTAAAATTATTATAACTAAATATTGTATTCACATTTCAAAAAAATTTTAAATATAATTAATATTTCAAAAGGTACCTATGAAATGACAAAAAATTACAAAAAAATACAAATTTTTTTTGTTATTTTATTGTTTAAATAAAACCTATAAACACATAATGCCTAAAAACATAAATCGCTAAAACTCCTAAACGACAAAACTTTTAAATACTTAAACTATTAAATTGGTATACTTTAATAATAAAGCATAATAGTCTCATTTAAATTTTATTAAAGTATATTTAAATTTTTTTTTATTATTTATCAGTTTATTTTTATAGAAATATTAATTACAAAATAAATTATTAGTGAGACATATTATTTAAATAATTTATTTTATCAAAAAAAATATATAGCTTATAAAAATAGCAAAATTTTAAAAACAAAAATGTATTATTTGTAATATATTTTATTTTGATTTTTGATCATTTGAGTTTTTGCATATATTTTAATTTATATCATTCTTATTTATAATAGTTTATTAATTATTTATTGATCATTATTATAATATCTATTAATAAAATTATTTATAGTGACTTTAATTATTATAATTATTAAGAACATTATAACTAAATATTATATTAACAGTTAAAAAAAATAAAAATTATTATATTTTCAAAGGTTATTACCGTCAAAAATAAAAAAATCAAAAAATTTAATTTTTATTTTTTATTCTTTAAATAAAAACGATAAAGCACTAAAAGTCCTAAACACTTAATTCACTAAACCTCAAAACACCTAATACTTAAACCATTAAAACTAGTATATCCTGAATAATATATAATAATCTCATTTATTTGTATTCATTATAATTTAAAATTTCATTTCAATTATTTATAGTTTATTTTTATAGAATTATGGATTAAAAATAAATTATTTGGAAGAAAAATTTAATTTAAATAATTTACTAGTAATAACAAAAAATATAAACTTATAAAAAGAAGTAAAACATCAAAAAATTATTATTTACTATTATATATTACTTTGATTTTGAATACATTTACATTTTGCAAATATATTTTTAAAAATATATATCTTATTAATAATAGTTTATTAATTTATTTTTTGATCTTTAATATAATATCAATCAATATAATTATTTATATTGAATTAACATTATATATAATTATTAAGATTATCATAACTAAATATAGTAGACACATATAAAAAAAATTTAAAAATTGTTAAATTTTCAAAGGTTATAACCTTCAAAAATGAGAAAAAATAACAAAAATAAATTTTTTGTTATATCATATTAATAATAGTTTATTAATTTATTTTTTGATAATTGATATAATATTATCAATAAAATTGTTTATATTTAGTTTATATTATATATAGTTATAATAATTATTATTACTAAATATTGAATTCACATATTTTAAAAAGTTTAAAATTATTATATTTTCAAATGTTATGACATTTGAAAATTTCAATAAATATCAAAAATAAATTTTTTTTATTTCATTGTTTAACTAAAAGCTATAAACCATTAAATGCCCAAATACTTAAATCAATAACTTCTAAATCTCGAAAACCATAAATAGATAAATTTTTTAAACAGGTATATCCTAAATTATAAATAATAAATCTCATTTTTATTTTTTTAATTATAATTTTAAATATTCATTATAATTTTTTATTAGTATTTTTTATATAAATATTAAATACAAATTAAATTATAAGTTTGAAAAATATAATTTATATAAATTATTTTTCAACAAAAAAATATAGATAAACTTATTAAAAGAAGAAAAAAATTAAAAAAAAATAATTATTATATAGTAATATATTTTACTTTGTTTCTTAATTAATCTAGGTTTTGTAATTATATTTTAATTAATATCTAACTTATTAATAATAGATTATTAATTTATTTTTTGATTAGTATTAGAATATTTATCAATAAAAATATTGATATTTAATCTATATTAGATATAAATTTAATAATTATTATAACTAAATATTGTATTCACTTTTGAAAAAAATTTTAAAATTATTATATTTTCAAAGATTATGACCTTTGAACTTGTGGAAAAACAAAATAAAATATTTTTTTTATTATTTCATTATTTAAATAAAACCTATAAATCACTAAATGCCTAAACACTTAAATCACTAAACTACAAAATCTCGATACCCCTATATAGATAATCGTTTAAACGAGTATCCCCTAAATAAGAATTAATAAATCTCATTTTATTTGTTATCATTTTAATTTAAAAAATTCAATTTGATTGTTTAGTTATATATATATATATATATATATATTAATTATAAAATAAGTAAGAGTTAAAAATATAATTTATAAAAATTTTTTTTCATCAAAAAATAGATAAGCTTATAAAAAGAATAAAAACTTAAAAAGAAATAATTATTATTAAGTAATATATTTTGCTTTGCTTTTGAATCATTTTAGGTTTTGATATTATATTTTAAGTAATATCAATATTATCCATAATAGATCTTTAATTTATTTTTTGATAATTATTAGAATATCTATCAATAAAATTTTTTATATTGAATTTATATGATATATAATTATTATGATTATTATTAATAAATATTTATTCACTTTTGAAAAAAAATTTAAAAATAATTATATTTTCAAAGGTTATAATCTTTGAAAATAACAAAAAATAATAAAAATAATTTTTTTTATTTTTTTTATTAAATAAAACCTATAAACCACTAAATGCATACATAGTTAAATTAGTAAACTACTAAACCTCATAATTCCTAAATAGATAAACCATTAAACTACTATATACTACATAATAATTAATAAATCTAATTTTTATTTCTATTTATTATAATTTTAAATATTCATTTTAATTATTTATTAGTTTATTTTTATTGAAATATTTATTACAAAATAAAGTATGAGTGCGACAAATATAATTTAATTAATTTATTTTTAATAAAAAAAATATATGGTTTTAAAAGAAATAAAAATTTAAAAATTATTATAAAGTAATATATTTTACTTTAATTTTGAATCAATTTGGGTTTTGTAAATATTTTTTAATTAATATCTATTTTTTTATTTATAGTTTATTAATTTAATTTTTGATCAATTTTATATTGTCTATCAATTAAATTATTTATATTGAAGTTATAAGATATATAATTATTAATATTATTATAACTAAATATTGTATTCACATTTCAAAAAATTGTGAATATTATTATATTTTCAAAGGTTAACCTATGAAAATGTTAACAAATTTTAGAAATTTTTTTTGTTATTTTATTTTTTTATATAAAACTTATAAACCACTAAAAGCTTAAAAACATAAATTGCTAAACTCTTAACGAAAAAACCTATAAATATTTAAACTATTAAACTGGTATACATTAATAATAAATCTTAAATCTCATTTTAATTTTTATTCACTATAATTTTAAATTTTTATTTTAATTATTTATCAGTTTATTTTTTTATAGAAATATTAATTATAAAATAAATTATTAGTGAGACGGATCTAAAAAAATTAAGCCGGCATCCCTAAATAATAAATAATAAATAATAAATCTCATATTTTTTTATTATAATTTTAAATATTCATTTTAATTATTTATTTGTTTATTTATATATAAATATTAATTACAAATAAAATTATGAGTTAAACAAATATAATTTATATAAATATTTTTTATCAAAAAAATATAGATAAACTTATTAAAAAAAATTCAAAAACAAAAAATTATTATATAGTAATATATTTTTCTTTGCTTCTGAATCACTTTAAGTTTTATAATTATCTTGTAATTAATATCTATCTTATTATTACAGGATTATTAATTTTTTTTTTGATTATTATTAAAATATTTATCAATAAAATTATTTATATTGAATTTATATAATATATAAATATAATGATTAGCATAACTAAATATTGTATCCACATTTGAAAAAAATTTAAAAATTATTATTTTTCCAAAGGTTATAACCTTTTGAAATATCAAAAAATAATAAAAATAAATTTTTTGTTATTTTATTTTTTAAATAAAACCTATAAACCACTCAAAGCTAGGGGTGCTCATGGGACGGGACGGGGATTACAAATCTCCAGTTCCTTCCCATAGTTCGGAGATTTATTTTTGAAGATCCAGACCCATCCCATAGGTTGAAAATATCTGGATGGGACGGGACGGAGATCGGGGATTTTGGGTAGGAGAAAATGGTTCCGGGATGGAATGGAGTTCAGACATTTTTTTCAATTTATTTTATTGAAACCGGCCAAGTTAGTTCATGTCGAAACCTTTTGTTGTACCATTTACCATTCCTTAGTTATGTATCTTTCAAACTCAAATTGGGCCAATTTTGTTTTGTCAAATAGGCTGAATACCACAAACGAGTTCCATTACATTGTCAAAAGCTTTGATGTGCAGAAAAGGATAGAAATGTTAAATAGAAAGGGAATGAGTTGTGTGCTTAATTTGGTTCTTTGTTTTTTCACAAGTTGGCTTTGTTCAGCCATGTGAAAATTAACCATAATAACAATACTACATTTTTTAATCAATTACTTAAAATATTAATGAATATCTAAAGATGACCACAAACATTGGTAGCAGCAATTACTACTTAAGTAATTACTAAAATTAGGCATCTTAATATAACAAAAAAATACAACTAATAACAATCATGATGATAATCATTTCAAATGTCTGTCTCGGAACAGCAACGAAAATGCAAACCTAATTAATTATCTTTTCTACAACTCCTCCCATTTCTTCCTCCACTGTAGAAGGACAACAAAAGATCTAAACGTGTTAATGATGTAGACATAAATTTATAAGATGAAAGAGTAATAAAAAAACAAAATATTACCTTATAAAATTTAATATACCCATTCCAAATTTAGTTGGCCAACTATAGTTGGAAGAATATTTGGATCTTGTGACCTCTCTGAATATTGTAATTGAACCATATTTTTATTAAATTGAATGAATAAAATAAGTAAAATTGAAATAAAAATTTACAAGATTTGTATACAAACAATATTCATTATCATCAAGGTCTTGAACTAATTCTTCAATTTCAATAGGTTTGTTTGAGCTTCTCAACCAATCTTGTAGACATATGAGAACTTCAGCTGTAATAGGTGTTAAAGAACTCCTAAATTTATCTAAAGTTCTCCCCCAATGCTAAATGTAGATTAGTAGGCCACAGTAGATGCTTGGATAGCAAATACATCCTTTGCTACATTTGCCAAAGAAGGATACCTGACCTCATTTACCTTCCACCAGTTTAGAAGATCAAAATCAATTCTATTTTTTTCAAGTTTGTCCTCCAAGTTCCTATCCAACTCTTCCAAACTGCAAATTCTTATTCTTTCTCCAATTCAACAAAAAAAATCATCAACATAAGTATCACTACCATCAAAGAAATCATCATTTTTCTTCAACATAGTAGAATAGAAATCATCTTCTTTTGATTCATCTTCATTTAAATCTTTATAATCATCCATCATCTCATTTAAAGCATTTATAAACTTTTTGACCAAATTTTTAGCCAATTCCTCTCCATAATGCTAAGTGTACTTAACCTTGAGATATTTGAGCTTATATCTAGAATCCAACACAACTTCTACAAAAAGCTAAATATTTGTTGACTGAATAGAACCCCAATATTTTTTGAATTTATGCCTCATTTTCATACCCATTTCAGACACAATTGTATCTCTACTATTTTCACAAAGCTCAATTTTTTTTCAAAATTCGAATAATCTCATGAAAATAAACACTAGAGGTATAATATTATGAGCCAGAAAATTTACTAGTTATCTCATAAAAAGTTTTAAATGGAACGAGACAAAATTTTGGCGTTTGTTCAGTCTCTCTCAGTTGGAACGTTTGAACCAAACTCCTTCAAAAACCTTTTGTCTTTGTCCTCCAACTTATCAAATTCTTGTTGATATTTTATATCAGTTTGTAGCATAAATAAGTTGAATTCCATTTTGTAGGACAATCTAATTGAAATGAATATCCATATGTCAAGTTTGCTTCTTCAACACATAACTTAAACATATCTAATCTTTTAGGACTGCTCCTCAAATATTTCACCACACCTCTAATTTTTTGAATAGCACCCTCAACTACTGCAATGTCATCTTTGACAATTTTGTTTAGGATATCAGCACAACATCTCATATGAAAATGCTCGCCTCTCAAAGGTATAACACTTTTCTTCACAAGCCTTTTTTTCAATTGTTCAACTGCAACATCATTACTTTATGGATTGTCAATAGTAATGCACATCAACTTTTTCAAACCGCAGTCATTCATTCAAAACTCAATAGCATTTCTAATATTAACTCCAAAATGACTTTTAATTACACAAAAGTTCAAAAGCCTTTTATGCATATTCCTTTGAGAATCAATGAAATGAATAGTCAAACATATATATGACAAATTTCGAATGCTATTCCAAGTGTCGGGAGTGAATGAAACTCTACAACAATGAGATGATATGCTATCAAATAATTTCTTCTTTTCCTTCACGAACAAAGAAAAACAATCTCTCACTATAAAGTGCCTAGATGGAATTTTAAATTGAGGCACACTAACTTCACAAAACTCCTTAAACTCATCCCTCTCAACAAAACAAAAAGGCAATTCTTCTTTTATGATCATTTTCACCAAAGCCTCCCGAACTACTTGTTTATCAAATTGCCAACAAGTTAATTTGTTATCCTCTGAACTAGTACCTTTAGTGAAACTCAACAAAGATTGTGACTTGTCTTTACCATTGTGAGCTTCTATTAATTCTTTTTTGGGTAGAAATTTCCTACAAGTCTCTCTCAAGTATTTTAATAAACCCGAAATACCTTGATCACTTTTTGCCAAATATTCTTTCCTACACCATATACAAGATGACTTACCAGTTTCATTTCCCTCTGAATCAACTAATATCTCATAAGTTTTCCAAATAGCAGACTTATACTTTTTATGAGTTTGAGGTTCAGATGTACCTTCTCTTTCTTTTACAACTTGAATTGAAGAACATGCCGTAACAATACGAGGGTTCGTGAAAGGATGATGATTGGATTAACCAGTACTTTGATCATTTGAGATGTGATCATCTTTAATTTATTGTATTTTTTGTTTACTGCTGGATTGTGCCATCTTTATTGCCATTAATTAATATAATATGTTGTTAAGCATGAATACATATAAATATTTCAAACAAGCAAGCTCTAAAAAATTGACTGTGACACATACAGCCCACTCATTTGGCCCAACTACAACACCACAACCAATACTCAACAAAACTGACTGAGACACATAATAATAATAATTAATCACTCAATTCTCATCAAAAAAAAACAAACCAAGAGGCTGGTGGCACCTGAGACATGGTGGAAGCAACTAGAAGTGCAATGGAAATGGGCTGGACCTAACTGAACACGGATGGAACGGCGTGAGGTGGCCCGGAACTCGTCGGAACAGCAATAGGTGCATCGGAATTGGATGGGCAGTACCGGAATTGGTGGCATCTTCATGTTATATATATATATATATTCTTGGTTCTAGTATCAGTTTTTTAGGATGGGATGGTTCGCGGGATGGATATTGCTTAAGATCAGGAACCATCCCAAAAGAAAAAATATGTGACAGAAAGGGACGGGAAAAGTCAAAGTCAACTGATTTTTCTTAGTCCCGATTTTTTCGGGACAAGACTTCGGGTCAGGTCACTAATCTCCGAGTCCCATGAGCACCCCTACTAGACACATATAAAGTTAAATCAGTAAACTCTAAAACCCCATAATGCCTAAATACATAAACCATTAAACCGCTATATACTTCTTAATAATTAATAAATCTAATTTTTATTTCCTTTTATTATAATTTTAAATATTCATTTTAATTATTTATTAGTTTGTTTTTATATAAATATTTATTACAAATTAAATTATGAGAGCGACATGTATATTTTAAAAAATATAAATGCTTATAAAAGAAGTAAAAATTTAAAAAATAAAAATTTTTATTAAGCAATATATTTTACTATGATTTTGAATCAATTTGGGTTTTATAATTATTTTTTAATTAATATCTATCTTAATATCAATAGTTTATAAATTTAATTTTGATTATTATTATAATATATATCAATAAAATTGTTTATTGAATTTATATGATATATAATTATTAATATTATTATAACTAAGTATTGTATTCACATTTCAAAAAATTTTAAATATTATTTTATTTTCAAAGGTTATAACCTATGAAAATGATAACAAATTATATCAAATTTTTTTGATATTTTAATTTTTTAAATAAAACGTATAAACCACTAAAAGCCTAAAAACATAAATTGCTAAAATTTTAAATGAAAAAACCTCTAAATACTTAAACCATTAAACTGGTATACAGCAATAATAAATCATAAATCTCATTTTAAATTTTATTTAGTATACTTTTAAATTTTTATTTTAATTATTTATCAGTTTATTTTTATAGAAATATTAATTACAAAATAAATTATTAGTGAGACAAATCTAATTTAAATTAAAACAGTATCCCTAAATAATAAATCTCATTTTTTTTCATTATAATTTTAAATATTATATTTTGCTTTGCTTCTGAATCATTTTAGGTTTTCTAATTATATTTTAATTGATATTTATCTTATTAATAATAGATTATTAAGTTATTTTTTGATCATTATTAGAATATTTATCAATAAAATTGTTTATATTGAATTTACATGTTATATAATTATAATGATTATTATAACTAAATATTATATTTACATTTGAAAATAATTTAAAAATTATTATATTTTTAAAGGTCATCAACTTTCAAAATGAGATAAAATCACAAAATTAAATTTTTTGTTATTTTATTGTTTATATAAAACCTATAAACTACTAAATACCTAAATGCTTAAATCATTAAACTCCTAATCCCCAAAACCCCAAAACCCTTAAATACTTAAACATTTAAACCATCTTTAAATGTTTAAGTATTTATAAATAATATATAAATATCTATCAATAAATAATAGTTTATTAATTGATTTTTTGATCATTATTATATTTATATTTATATTTAGTTTATTAATATCTATCAATAATTTTTTTTTAATTTACTTAATATATAATTATTAAGTTTATTATAAACTAAATATAGTATTCACATTTGAAAAAAATTTTAAAATTATTATATTTATAAAGGTTATAACCTTCAAAATTGATAAAATTTTGAAAAATAAATTTTTTTTTTATTTCATTATTTAAATAAAAGATATAAACTACTAAATGCCTAAATACTTAAATCACTAAACTCCTAAACTCCTAAATACTTAAACCATTAAACCGGTATACCCGAAATAATTAATCATAAATCTCATTTTTATTTGTATTCATTATAATTTTAATATTCATTTTAATTATTTATTAGTTTATTTTTATAGAAATATTAATTGCAAAATAAAAGTATGAATGAGACAAATATAATTTAAATAATTTATCTTCATCAAAAAAATTTATAAGCTTATAAAAAGAATCAAAATTTAATAAATAAAAAATTATTATTTGTAATATATTTTACTTTGATTTTGAATTATTTTTGGGTTTGCAAATATATTTTAATTAATATTTATCTTATTAATAATAGTTTATTAATCTATTTTATGATCAGTATTAATATATCGATCAATAAAATTATTTTTATTGAATTTACATGATATTTAATTGTTATGATTATTATAATTAAATATTGTATTAACATTTGAAAAAAAAATTAAAAATTATAATATTTTCAATGGTTATAACCTTGAAAATGAGAAAAAATCATAAAAATAATTTTTTTTGTTATTTAAATATTTAAATAAAACCTATAAACCACAAAATACCTAAATACTTAAATTACTAAACTCTTAAACCTTGATACTGTTGCACCACACACACATAGCGACGGACCACCGCACACACGTGCACATATTCTTGTCCATTTTGGTGTAGCATTTTGCACCGAGCAAAGTGGTCAGGAGTAAACCCAGGAGTAGCTATGAGTGGGTCCAACTAGCCCTATCAGGCAACATAAAGGGCCACCCAACCATCGCCCAACAGGAGTAGCGGGTAATCCATGATTAATTGGAGAGCCGGCAAAATCCGAAGCATCACCAAGCAGGGCCAGTAAGCAATGAAGTCCAGACCAGCCACACGGGAGCGAAAGATTCAAATTTGTAATTTATGTTTGTAGTCTTATTTTTATTTTGGACTTTGTATGCACCATGTACTTGTAGAGACGAATCATGACATACTCACACACACAATCTCGTCTGTTCTCAATGTAGCATGCAATGGGGGCAACTAGGCCCTTGAGTATCACTAAGTGGAGCCCACTAATGCATTTTGTAAATACACATTAGGCGATGCTACACTTCCTAGAGAAGAAGACCGATCTTTATTGCAATTTGTAATTTTACTTGTATTCTAGCTTGGTTGTACATGTAGATAATTAGACTATGAGATGGACCTCATCACACATGCACACCAATGCTTGCATATTTTTTTATATTTTGTCGGTGCAACATACAGCCACTTCTTGGATCTCGAGGTGGAAGCATTCTAACCCAAGAGATACTCTTTTGTGGATCATTGGAGCAAAAGAATGTGAAATACAGTGGTAAGAATGAATTGACAAAGTGTCGTAGATATGGACTTGTGGATTTATGGGTATTCAGTTTTACATATAATCCATTGCATAGAAATGACATAGGCAAACTCTTGATGCTGCATGTCATGCACATGCACAATCTTATATTTGCATAGTTTTAAAATGGTGCATCATTCAGGTCCCTCCAAATGGCTTGGACAAATCCGAATGGAAAGGACGTAGTGTGCATAATGATTCAATGCCTACTCTGAAGTCGGGGAATGCGAGGTTATTTTAGTTGTATTCGTACGCTTGGAATTATTAGGCATTACGTTTTTTAAGTATTTTAAGCATAGAAACATTAAGGTGCATAGGATTTGGTGAGTTGGCCTAAATTAGTCAGCTTTTTAGTCTCTTGTAAGTTGGGTGCGTAAATGATAAATAAAGTGTGTATTTTCTTAAAAAAACCATAAACCCTAAATTTTAAATCCTAAACCTTAAACCACAAACTATAACCCTAATCCATAAACCCTAAATCCTAAATCTCATGTTTTGTACTTTTATAATCAAATGACTAAGTGTTAAATTTAAATTGAAATTCACAACTTTTAGGAATGTCACAGATTTATCTTTTTGTATATGTAACATAAAGTCATGACTCAAGGGGTGAGTTATGGATCCAATCCCTTTCTTGCTTTAGATTATTGTAGCATTAACAATGGTCATGATTGTATATTTTGTCTCTAGAACACAAAATCATATTGATTAGTAAATGCCATAACTTGTGTCTCTCCGTTGAACATATTCTTATGGCACTAAGAATGATCATGAATACATATTTAATCACTATAATACTGGGTCACAGTATTGGATATGACCATAGCTTGTGCATTTTATCTTTATATTGCAAAGTCATTGCACTTGGAATGATTGTAACTTTGGACAGTCCTCAAGAGAAAAAGTCATGACCCTAGAAATAGTTAAAGCTCAATTACTACTCTTTATAACTTTTTATAGCTAAAATTCTTGGGATGGGAAATTTCATTATGGCCTTTTGCTTTGATTTGTGACCTCAAGTGTCAATATGCAATACTAATATTTTGAGCAATGATTAAAACCTTTTATACATTTGAATATGATTCATTTACACCTTTTTGGGTAGTGTGAGCTTGTATACATAACTCATTTAATATAAAAAGTAAGAAATGATACTTTTCATATCCATGAGGATATAAAAAAGGGGCTTAGACATGCCAATAAAATACATTTTTTGATTCTTGATTGAAAGTGAGCCCATACTTCTTGCACTTCTCAAACTGCCATGGGGCTAGTTTGTTCTAATAGGCTACAAGGTGGTTATTTTTTTAGAGGTGAACTAGGTTTTAGATAAATTGCTTTGAGTGTATGCATGAGAGATATTTTAGAAGAAATTACAATAATCAATATAAATAGCATCCTCAATAATTAACTATTTCAACACATAGGGGTACAACTTTGGTTTAGTCTGTTAGTGCATATGAGTCAAATTACCTTTGATAGCCCAGTGATTCAATATCAAATATGATGAGACATAATAGAGATAAAGTAAAAGCTCCTATTATTTTGGTTAGAGCTTTAGCAATCATTCTAGAGTTGAAAGAGGAACAAAATAAATTATTTTGATTATTTAGTATAATTTTAATTTTTATTTTGAGTATTTATCAGTTTATTTTATAGAAATATTAATTACAAAATAAATTATTAGTTAGATAGATCTAATAAAAATTAAATTGGTATATCCTAAATAATAAAGAATAAATCTCATTTTTTTTCATTTTAATTTTAAAAATTGAAATTTAATTATTTATTTGTTTATTTTTATATAAATATTAATTTCAAAATAAATTATGAGTTACACAAATATAATTTATATAAATTATTTTTCATCAAAAAATATAGATAAACTTATAAAAAGAAAAAAAAATTCAAAACAAAAATTTATTATATAGTAATATATTTTACTTTCCTTCTGAATCATTTTAGGTTTTGTAATTATATTTTTATTGATATCTATCTTATTAATAATAGATTATTAATTTATTTTTTGATCATTATTAGAATATTTATCAATACAATTATTTATATGAAATATAAATATAATGATTATCATAACTAAATATTGAATTCACTTTTGAAAATAATTTAAAAATTATCATATTTTCAAAGGTTATAAACTTTGAAAATGTGAAAAAATAAAAACATTATTTTTTTTGATTTTTCTTTGTTTAAGTAAAACCTATAAACCACTAAATGCATAAGACTTAATTCAATAACTCCTAAATCTTTAAAACCCTAAAGAATAAATAATAATCCTTTTAAACCGGTAACCATAAATAATAAATAATAAATCTCAATATTATTTTTTTCATTATAATTTTAAATATTCATTTTAATTATTTATCTGTTTATTTTTATATAACTATTAATTACTAAATAAATTATGAGTTAGACAAATATAATTTATATAAATTTTTTTAAATATAAAAATATAGATAAATTTATAAAAAGAATACAAAATTTAAAAACTTAAATTTATTATATAGTAATATATTTTGCTCTCCTTCTAAATCATTTTAGATTTTGTAATTATAATTTAATTGATATCTATCTTATTAATAATCGTTTATTAATTTATTTTTTGATCATTATTAGAATATTTATCAATAAAATTATTTATATTGAATTTATATGATATATATATATAATGATTATCATAACTTAATATTGAATTCAATTTTGAAAAAAAAATTAAAAATTATTATATTTTCAAGGTTAACATTTGGAAATATGAAAAAATAATAAAAATAAATTTTATTTTATTTTATTTTTTAAATAAAACCTATAAACCACTAAATGCATACACAGTTATATCAGTAAACTTTTAAACCCCTTAATGCCTAAATACATAAACCATTAAACTGCTATATACTAAATAATTAATAAATTGAATTTTTATTTCAATTTATTATTATTTTAAATATTCATTTTAATTATTTATTAGTTTATTTTTATAAAAATTTTTATTACAAAATAAATTATGATGCGACACATATAATTTAAATAATTTATTTTTAATCAAAATATATATATACGCATTTAAAAGAAGTATAAAAGAAGTATTATCAAAAATTAAAAATTATTATCAACTAATATATTTTACTTTAATTTTGAATCAATTTGGGTTTTGTAAATATTTTTTAATTAATATCTATCTTATTATAAATAGTTTATTAATTTAATTTTTGATCATTATTATAATATCTATCAATAAAATTGTTTATATTTATTTTATATGATATAAAATTATTAAAATTATTATAACTAAATATTGTATACAAATTTCAAAAAATTATAAATATTATTAAATTTTCAAAGGTTATAAAATTTGAAAATGACAAAAAATTACAATTTTTTTTTGTTATTTTATTGTTTAAATAAAACCTATAAATCACAAAATGCTTAAATACATAAATCGCTAAACTATTAAACGACAAAACTTCAAAATACTTAAACCATTAAGCTGGTATACATTAATAATAAATCATAAATCTCATTTTAATTTTTATTCAGTATAATTTTAAATTTTTATTTTAATTATTTATCAATTTATTTTTATAGAAATATTAATTTCAAAATTAATTATTAGTGAGATAGATATAACTTAAATTAAACCAGTATACCCTAAATAATAAATAATAAATTTTATTTTTTTTTTCATTATAATTTTATATATTCATTTTATTTATTAACTTTTTATTTTTATATAAATATTAATTAAAAAATAAATTATGAGTCAGACAAATATTATCTATGTGAATTATTTTTAATCAAAAATTATAGATAAACTTTTTAAAAAAAAAAATTCAAAACATAAAATTATTATATAGTAATATATTTTGCTTTGCTTATGAATCATTTTATGTTTTGTAATTATATTTTAATTGATATCTATTTTATTAATTATAGATTATTATTTTATTTTTTGATAATTATTAGAATATTTATCAATAAAATTATTTATATTGAATTTATATGAAATATAAATTTAATGATTATTGTAACTAAATATTAAATTCACTTTTGAAAAAAGTTTAAAAATTATTATATTTTCAATGTTTATAACCTTTGAAAATATCAAAAAATAAACAAAAAATAATTTTTTTTATTTTATAATTGTTTAAATAAAAACTATACACCACTAAATGTCTAAGCACTTAAATCACTAAACTACAAAATCCCGATACCCCTATATAGATAATCCTTTAAACCGGTATACCCTATATAATAATTAATAAATCTCATTTTTATTTGTTTTCATTATAATTTAAATAATTAATTTTGATTTTAAGTTTTTTATATATATATATATATTAATTATAAAATAAATTATGAGTTAAAAATATAATTTATTAAAAATATTTTTCATCAAAAAATAGATAAGCTTATAAAAATCATAAAAATTTAACAACAAATAATTATTATTTAGTGATATATTTTGCTTTGCTTTTGAATCATTTTAGGTTTTGATATTATATTTTAAGTAATCAATCTTATTCATAATAGATCTTTAATATATTTTTTGATAATTATTAGAATATCTATCAATAAAATTGTTTATAGTGAATTTATATGATATATAATTATTATGATTATTATAAATATATATTGTATTCACTTTTGAAAAAAAATTTAAAAATTATTATATTTTCAAATGTTATAACCTTAAAAAATGAGAGAAAATAATAAAAATAAATTTTTTGTTATTTCATTTTTAAAATAAAACTTATAGAACATTAAATGCTTACTTACTTAAATCAGTAAGCTCATAAACCCCGAAACCCCTAATTACATAAACCTTTTAAGAGATATATACTACCTAATAAATAATAAATCTCATTTTTATTTCTATTTATTATAATTTTAAATATTCATTTTAATTATTTATAGTTTAATTATTTAGAAAAATTAATTACAAAAAAAATTTAGAGTGAGATAAATATTATTTAAATAATTTATTTTTAATCAATAAAAAATATAAGCTTATAAAAAGATGGAAATATTTGAAAATTAAATATTATTATTTAGTAATATATTTTGATTTGTTTCTGAATCATTTTGTGTTTTGTAAATATATTTTAATTTATATTTATTTTATTAATAATAGTTTATTATTTTAATTTTTCATCATTATTATACTATCTATCATTAAAATTATTTATATTGAATTTATATGATATATAATTAGTAAGATTAATATAATTATACATGGTATTCACATTTCATAAAATTTAAAAATTATTTTAAATTTAAAGGTTATAACCGTTGAAAATCAGATAAAATCAAAAAAAGTTATTTTTATTTTTATAATATAAATAAAAACTATAAAGACTAAATGCCTAAAAACATAAATTGCTAAACTGCTAAATGACAAAACCCCTAAATTAATACTCCATTAAATTGGTATACCATTTATAATAAATCATAAATCTCATTTTAATTTTTATTCATTATTATTTTAAATATTCATTTTAATTATTTATTAGTTTATTTTTAATAAAAATATTAATTGCAAAATAAAAAAAGATTGAGACAAATATAATTTTAATAATTTATTTTTATTCAAAAAATTAATATAAGGTTATAAAAAGAAGTAAAAATTTAAAAACAAAAAATTATCATTTAGTAATATATTTTAATTAGATTTTCAATCATTATAGGTTTTGCATTTATATTTTAAATGCCATCTATCTTATTAATAATAGTTTATTAATTTTTATTTTATCCTTTTTATAATATTGAATAATAAAATTACTTATATTCAATTAAAATGTCTTATAATTATTAAGTTATTATAACTAAATAAAATAATTACATTTGAAAAAAATTTAAAAATTTATATATTTTCAAATGTTATAACCTTCAAAAATGATAAAAAATCACAAAAATAATTTTTTATTATTTTTTTATTTAAATAAAACTTATAAACTACTAAATGACTAAACATTTAAATCTCTAGACTACTAAACCAGAAAACCCCCTAAATACTTAAAACATTAAACCTATATAACCTAAATAATAAATAATAAATCTCATTTTTATTTGTATTCATTATAATTTTAAATATTCATTTTAAATATTTTTTGGTTTATTTTTATAGAAATATTAATTACAAAATAAATAATGAGTGAGACATATATAATTTAAATAAATTATATTTTATGAAAAAAAAAGCTTATAAAAAGAATCAAAATTTCAAATATTTAAAATTTTATTTAGTAATATAATTTACTTTGATTTTGAATTATTTGGGTTCTGCAAATATATTTTAATTAATATCTATATTATTAATAATAGTTTATTAATTTATTTTTTCATCATTATTATAATATATTTTAATAAATTTTTTTATATTGAATCTACAACAAATATAATTATTAAGATAATTACAACTAAGTATTTTATTCATATTTTAGAACTATTAACAAATTATTATATTTTAAAGGTTATAACCATTGAAAATCATGAAAATTCATAAAATAATTTTTTTTTTATTTCATTAATTAAATAAAACCTATAAACAGGAAAATGTGTAAACATATATATCAATAAACTCCTTAACTCCAAAAACCACAAAAACTTAAACAATTAAATAGTTATACCCTAAATAATAAATAATAAATCTCATTTTTTTAGTATTCATTATAATTTTAAATATACATTTTAATTATTTATTAGTTTAATTTTATAGAAATATAAATTATAAAAATAAATTATTAGTGATACAAATATAATTTAAATAATTTATTTTCATCATAAAATATATAGGCTTAGAAATGGATACAAAAATTTAAAAATTTAAAATTAATATTTAGTAAAATATTTTACTTTGATTTTGAGTCATTTTAGGTTTTGTAATATATTTTAAACAATATTTATCTTATTAATAATAGGTTATTACTTTTTTATGATCATTATTATAATAAATATCAATAAAATAGTTTATATTGAATAATTATATATATAATTATTATGATTTTAATAACATCATATTGTATTCACTTTTCAAACTAAAATTTAAAATTATTATATTTTCAAAGGTTATAACCGTCAAAAATAAGAAAAAATAACGAAAATAATTTTTTTGTTATATTTCTTTATATAAAACCTATAAACGACTAAATGACTAAATACTAAAAGACTAAACTCCTAAACCCCGAAGCCTATAAAAACATAAAAAATTAAATAAGTATAGTCAAAATAATAAATCATAATCACTGTTTATTAGTA
Organism: Sapria himalayana; assembly: GCA_029783825.1. Lineage (NCBI taxonomy): Eukaryota > Viridiplantae > Streptophyta > Magnoliopsida > Malpighiales > Rafflesiaceae > Sapria > Sapria himalayana. The sequence continues at coordinate 82,438 of JAREIK010002926.1, forward strand.
ATCAAAATAATTTTAAATATTCATTTTAATTATTTATTAGTTTATTTTTATAGAAATATAATTACAAAATAAATTATTAGTTCGAGATATATAATTTAAATAATTTATTTTCATCAAAAAAATACTTATAAAAATAGGCACAATTTTAAAAATAAAAAATTATTATTGAATAATATATCTTATTTTTATTTTGAATCATTTTAGATTAACAATTATATTTTAATTTATATTATTCTTATAATACAAATTTATTAATTTATTTATTGATCATTATTATAAATTATTTAAATAAACTAATATTAATAAGAATGATATAAATTAAAATATAATTGTAGAATCTAATATGATTCAAAATCAAAATAAGATATATTTACTAAATATTAAATTTTTATTTAACAAATTTTGCATCATTTTATAAGAATATATTTTTTTTATGAAAAAAAAATTATTTAAATTATATCTGTTCACTAATAATTTATTTTGTAATTAATATTTTTATAAAATAAATTGATAATAATTTAAATGAATATTTAAAATTATAATGAATAGAAATAAAAGAGATTTATTATTTATTATTTAGGGTATACCTATTTAATGGTTTAATTTTTCTATTTTTTTAGGTTTAAGGAGTTTATTGCTTTATATGTTTGCACATTTAGGTGTTTATAGGTTTTATTTAATCAATGAAATAAGAAGAAAATTTAATTTTATGAATTTTCATGATTTTCAAAGATTATTACCTTTGAAAATATAATAATTATTTAATCTTTCTAAAATATGAATGCGATACTTAGTTATAATAATCTTAATAATTATATTTGTTGAAAATTTAATATAAAAACTTTTATTAAGGTTATATTGGTTTAATGGTTTAAGTATTTAGGGGATTTTGGGGTTAAGGAGTCTAGATATTTAAATGATTAGGCATTTAGTGATTTATAAGTTTATTTAAATAATTAAAATAATAAAAAAATTATTTTTGTGATTTTTTATTATTTTTTCCGGTTATAACCTTTGAAAATATAATAATTTTTAAATTTTTTCAAATGTAAATATAATATTTAGTTATAATAATCATAATAATTATAAGACATTTAAAATTCATATAAGTAATTTTATTGTAGATATTATAATAATGATCAAAAAATAAATTATAAACTATTATTAATAAGATTGATATATCAATTAAAATATAAATACAAAACATATAATGATTCAGAATCAAATTAAAATATATTACTAAATGAGATTAAGAATTTATTAATATTATTAAAATATATTTTTCTTCTTTTTATATGTTTTATATTATTTTTTGTTTAAAATAAATTATTAAATTATATTTTTCTCACTCTTTATTTAGTTTGCAGTTAATATTTCTATAAAAAATTATTTAATAAATATTAAAATGAATATTTAAAATTATTATGAATACAATTAAATGAGATTTAAGATTTAGTATATATGGTATACAGGTTTAATGGATTGTTAATTTAGGGATTTTGTCATTAAGGAATTTAGCAATTTATGTTTTTACGCATTTAGTAGTTTATAGTTTGTATTTATATAATAAAAATAAATAAAATTTTGATTTTATCTGATTTTCAAAGGTTATAACCTTTCAAAATAAAATAATTTTTAAAATTTTTTTAATTGTGAATACCATGTATAATTATATTAATCTTACTAATTATATATCATATAAATTCAATATAAACAATTTTAATGATATATAGTATAATAATGATCAAAAATAAAATTAATAAATTATTATTAATAATATAAATATTAATTAAAATATATTTACCTAACACAAAATGATTCAGAATCAAATCAAAATGTATTACTAAATAATAATATTTAATTTTCAAATATTTTTTTCTTTATATAAGCTTATATTTTTTATTGATTAAAAATAAATTATTTAAATAATATTTGTCTCACTCAAAATTTATTTTGCAATTAATTTTTCTAAAAAATTAAACAATAAATAATAAAATAAATATTTAAAATTATAATAAAAGAAATAAAAATGACATTTATTATTTATTAATTAGTATATAGCTGTTAAAAGGTTTATGTATTTAGCGGTTTCGGGGTCTATGAGCTTACTGATTTAAGTTAGTAAGCATTTAATGATCTATAGATTTTATTTTAAAAATGAAATAACAAAAAATTTATTTTTATTTTTTTTCTCATTTTTTAAGGTTATAACCTTTGAAAATATAATAAATTTTAAATTTCTTTTCAAAAGTGAATACAATATATATTTATAATAATCATAATAATTATATATCATATAAATTCAATATAAACAATCAGAATTTGAAAATATATTTATAATATCATATAAATTTAAATTTCTTTTAAATTATCAAAATAAAATTAAAAATCTATTATGAATAATATTGATATTACTTAAAATATAATTTGAAAAACCTAAAATGATTCAAAAGCAAAACAAAATATATTACCACATAATAATTATTTGTTTTTAATTTTTATGATTTTTTTATTTTTATAAGCTTATCTCTTTTTTGATGAAAAATATTTTTAATAAATTATATTTTTAACTCATAATTAATTTTATAATTAATATATATAAAAAATAAAAAACTAAACAATCAGAATGATTTTTTTAATTAATAATGAAAAAAAATAAAAATAAGATTTATTAATTATTATTTAGTGTATACTAGTTTAAAGGATTATCTATATAGTATCGAGATTTTGTAGTTTAGTCAATTAAGTGTTTAGGCATTTAGTGGTGTATAGGTTTTATATAAACAATGAAATAATAAAAAAAATATTTTTTATTTTTTCAAATTTCAAAGCTTATAACCATTGAAAATATAATAAATTTAAATTTTTTTCAAAAGTGAAAATAATATATAGTCATAATAATCATTATATTTATATATCATATAAATTCAATATAAACATTTTTATCGATAAATATTCTAATAATGATCAAAAAAATTAATAATCTATTATTAATAATGATAGATATCAATTAAAATATAATACAAAACCATAATGATTAAGTATCTAGAGGTTTTGTAATTTAGGTATTTAGGGATTTATGTTTTAGGCACTTAGTGGTTTATAGGTTTTATTTAAACAATAAAATAAAAATAATTAGTAATTTTTCTCATTTTCATATGTCATAACCTTTGAAAATATAATAATATTTAAAATTTTTTGAAATGGGAATACAATATTAATAAATATATATCATATAAATTCAATATAAACAATTTTATTGATAGATATTATAATAATGATCAAAAAGTAAATTAATAAACTATTAATAATAGATAGATATTGATTAAAAATATTTAAAAAACCTGAAATTGATTCCAAATTAAAGTAAAATATATTACTTATAATAATTTTTAATTTTTAAATTTTACTTATTATATAAGCGTAAATACTTTTATTGATTAAAAAAAATTATTTAAATTTATTTCTCACACTCATAATTTATTTTGTAATAAATATTTCTATAGAAATAAAACTAATAAAAATTAAAATAAATATTTAAAATTATAATAAATAGAAATAAAAATTAGATTTAATAATTAAGTAGTATATTGCAGTTTAATGGTTTATGTATTTAGGCATTATGAGGTTTAGGAGTTCATGATTTAACTGTGTATGTATTTAGTGGTTATAAGTTTTATTTAAAAAATATAGAAACAAATAATTTATTTTTATTATTTTTTGATATTTCAAATGTTCTAACCTTTGAAAATATAATAATTTTTAAATTATTTTCAAAAGTAATTCAATATTAGTTATGATAATCATATATTTATATTTCATATAAATTCAATATAAATAATTGTATTGATAAATATTCTAATAATGATCAAAAAATAAATTAATAATCTATAATTAATAAGATAGATATCAATTAAAATATAATTACAAAACCTAAAATGATTCAGAAGGAAAGTAAAATATATACTATATAATAAATTTTTGTTTTGAAATTTTTTTTTCTTTTTATAAGTTTATCTATATTTTTGATGAAAAATAATTTATATAAATATTATTTGTCTAACACATAATTTATATTGGTATTAATATTTAATAAAAATAAACGAATAAATAATTAAATGAATATTTTTAATTATAATGAAAACAATAATATTGAGATTTATTATTTAGTATTTAGGGTATACCAGTTTAAAAGGATTATCTATTAGGGTTTTTAAGATTTGGAGTTATTGACTTAAGTGATTAGGCATTTAGTAATTTATAAGATTTATTTAAACAATGAAATAACAAAAAAATTATTTTTGATATTTTCTCACATTTTCAAAGGTTACCTTTGAAAATAAAATAATTTTAAATTTTTTTAAAAATGTGAATACAATATTTAGTAATAAGAATCATTATAATTATATATATATAAACTAAATATAAACAATTTTATTGATAAATATGATATCAATTATCAAAAAATAAATTAATATGCTATTATTAATATGATAGATATAAATTAAAATATAATTGCAAAACCTAAAATTATTCAAATTCAAAGTAAAATGTATTACCAAATAATAATTTATGTTTTATGTTTTTTTATTTTTATAAGCTTATAATTTTTTTGAAAAAATAAATTATTTAAATTATATTTAAGGTTTACGAGTTTAAAGTTTTAAGTATTTAGGGCTTTTGTGTTTAGGAGTTTATAGATTTAAGTTTTTAGGCATTTAGTGGTCTATAAGTTTTATTAAAATCAAAGTATATATAACTAAATAATAATTTTTTTTAAAATTTTGCTTTTTTTTAAGTTTATATTTTTGTTTTTAAAAAAATTATTTAAATTATATTGTCTTCCTCATAAATTATTTTGTAATTTATAATTCTATAAAAATAAACTAATAAATAATTAAAATAATTTTAAAAATTATAATGAATACAATAAAATTGAGATTTATTATTTATTATTCATGATATACATGTTTAATTGTTAAGTATATAGGTGTTTTGGGGTTTAGTCATTTAAGTGTATATGCCTTAAAAGATTTTATCTAATTTTTGAAGGTTATAAACTTTGAAATATAATAATTTTTTAATTTTTTTAAAATGTGATATAATATTTATTTATAATAATCTTGAAATTATATATAATGTAAAATCAATATAAATAATTTTATTAATAGATATTTATAATAATCATCAATAAATAAATTAATAAACTATTATTAATTAGAATGATATAAATTAAAATATAATTGCAAAATCTAAAATTATTCAAAAGTAAATTAAAATAATTACTAAATAATAATATTTTGTTTAAAAATTTTGCCTCTTTTTATGATCTTATATTTTTTTGATGAAAAAATAAATTATTTAAATTATATCTGTCTCACTAATAATTTATTTTGAAATTAATATTTAAATAAAAATAAACTGATAAATAATTAAAACGAATATTTAAATTATAATGATTACTAAAAAAATGAGATTTATTATTTATTATTTTAGAGATATAATTTAAGGC
>JAREIK010002927.1:0-62255 GCA_029783825.1 Sapria himalayana
ATTACAAAATAAATTTGGAGTGAGCCAAATATTATATAAATAATTTATTTTTAATGAAAAAAAATAAGCTTATAAAAAGAATAAAACTTTTAAAAATTAAATATATTATTTACTAATATATTTTGATTTGCTTTGAAATCATTTTGTGTTATGTAAATATATTTAATTAATATTTATTTTATTAATAATAGTTTATTAATTAATTTTTGATCATTATTATATTATCTATCATTAAAATTGTTTATATTGAATTTATATGATATAGAATTAGTAAGATTAATATAATTATACATAGTAATCACATTTCAAAAAATTTTAAAAATTAATTTATTTTACAAGGTTATGACCTTTGAAAATCATAAAAAATCTAAAAAAAAAATTATTTTTATTATATAAATAAAACCTATAAACCACTAAATACCTAAAAACATAAATTGATAAGCTCCTAAACGACAAAACTCCTAAATAATCAAACCATTAAACCGGGATACCACATATAATAAATAATAAATCTCATTTTAATTTGTATTCATTATAATTTTAAATATTCATTATAATTATTTATTAGTTTATTTGTTATAGAAATATTAATTACAAAATAAATAATGAGAGAGACAACTATAATTTTAATAATTTATTTTTAATCAAAAAAAAATAAGCTTATAAAAAGGAGTAAAAATTTAAAAACAAAAATTATTATTTAGTAATATATTTTACTTTGATTTTGAATCATTATATATAGGTTTTGCAATTATATTTTAATTGCTATCAATCTTATTAAGAATAGTTTATTAATTTATTATTTGATCAATTTTATAATATCTAACAATAAAATTACTTATATTGAATTTAAATGTCTTATAATTATTAAGATTATTATAACTAAATATTATATTTACATTTGAAAAAAATTTAAAAATTATTATATTTTCAAAGGTTATAACCTTCAAAAATGATAAAAAATAACAAAAATAATTTTTTTATTATTTTATTATTTAAATAAAACTTATAAACTACTAAATGCCTAAACATTTAAATCTCTAGACTCCTAAGCCCCAAAACCCACTAAATATTTAAACCATTAAACCTATATAACCTAAATAATAAATAATAAATCTCATTTTTATTTGTATTCATTATAATTTTAAATATTCATTTTAATTATTTTTTAGTTTAATTTTATAGAAATATTAATTAAAAATAAATAATGAGTGAGACATATATAATTTAAATAAATTATTTTTATGAAAAAAAATATGAGCTTATAAAAATAAACAAAATTTCAAAAATTTAAAATTTTATTTAGTAATATAATTTACTTTGATTTTGAATTATTTTGGGTTATGCAAATATATTTTAATTAATATCTGTCTTATTAATAATAGTTTATTAATTTATTTTTTGATCATCAAAATAATATATATTAATAAAATTTTTTATGTTGAATTTACATCAAATATAATTATTTAGATTATTATAACTAAGTATTGTATTCATATTTTAGAACTATTAAAAATTATTATATTTTCAAAGGTTATAACATTTGAAAATCACGAAAATTCATAAAAATAAATTTTTTGTTATTTCATTGATTAAATAAAACCTATAAATCAATAAATAAAACCTAAATGTGTAAACATATAAATCAATAAAGTCATTAACCCCAAAACCACAATAAACTTAAACCATTAAATAGGTATAACCTAAATAATTAATCATAAATCTCATTTTTAATAGTATTCATTATAATTTCATATATACATTTTAATTAATTTCTAGTTTATTTTTATAGAAATATAAATAAAAAAAATAAATTAATAGTTAGACAAATATAATTTAAATAATTGATTTTTCATCAAAAAATATATAAGCTTATAAATGGATACAAAAAATTAAAAAATTATAATTAATATTAAGTAAAAAATGTCACTTTGATTTTGAATCATTTTAGGTTTTGTAAATATATTTTAAACAATATTTATCTTATTAATAATTGTTTATTAATCTTTCGTATGATCATTATTATAATATATATCAATATAATTGTTTATATTGAATTTACATGATATATAATTATTAAGATTATCATAATTAAATATTGTTTTCACATTTAAAAAAAATTTAAAAATTGTTATACTTTCAAAGGTTATCCTTCAAAAATGAGAACAAATAACAAAAAAAATTTTTTGTTATTTTTTTTTATAAATTCTATAAACTACTAAATGCCTAAACACTTAAATCACTAAATTCTTAAATCCAAAAACTCCTAAATATATAATCTTTTAAACTTGTATATTTTATCTTATTAATAATAGTTTTATTTAATATCTATCTTATTAATATATTTTACTTTGATTTTGAATCATTTTAGGTTTTGCAAATAAATTTTATTTAATATCTATCTTATTAATAATAGTTTATTAATTTATTTTATTATCGTCATCATAATATCTATAAAAAAAATTATTTATATTGAATTTACATAATATATAATTATTTAGATTATTATAACAAAATAATATTTTCATATTTTAAAAAAATTTAAAAATTATAAAGTTTTCTATGGTTATAACCTTTGAAAATAAGAAAAAATAAAAAATAAATTTTTTGTTCTTAGATTTTTTAAATAAAATATATAAACCACAAAATACTTAAATTCTTAATGACTAAACTCCTAAACCCTGAAGCCCAGAAATACATAAGCCTTTAAATTATTATACTCTAAATAATAAATAATAAATAATAAATCTCATTTTTATTAGTATTCATTATAATTTAAATATTCATTTTAATTATTTATCAATCTATTTTTATAGAAATATTAATTACAAAATAAATTATTAGTGAGACAGATATAATATAAATAATTTATTTTTCATCAAAAAAATATAAGATCATAAAAAGAGGCAAAATTTTAGAAACAAAATATTATTATTTAGTAATTTATTTTAATTTAATTTTGAATAATTTTAGATATTGCAATTATATTTTAATTTATATCATTCTAATTAATAATAGTTTATTAATTTATTTATTGATCATTATTATAATCTCTATTAATAAAATTATTTATAATGATATTACATTATATATAATTATCAAGATTATTATAACTAAATATTATATTCATATTTTAAAAAAAATTAAAAATTTTTATATTTTCAATGGTTATAACCTTCAAAAATTAGATAAAATCACTTAAGGCATGAACACTTAAATGACTAAGCCCCAAAACACCTAAATACTTAAACCATTAAACCTGTATATCCTGAATAATAAATAATAAATATCAATTTTATTTGTATTCATTATAATTTTAAATATTTATTTTAATTATTTATTAGTTATTTTTATAGAATTATCAATTACAAAATAATTTATGAGGAAGACAAATATAATTTAAAAAATTTATTTTTAATAACAAAAATATAAACTTATATAAAAAGCAAAATACTAAAAAAATTATTATTTAGTAATATATAATTTGATTTTGAATAAATTTAGATTTTGCAAATATATTTAAAATAATATATATCTTATTAATAATAGTTTATTAATTTATTTATTGATCATTATTATAATATCTAGCAATGTGATTATTTATATTGAATTTGAATGACTAATATTTATTAAGATTATTATAAATAAATATTATATTTTCATTTGAAAAAAATTTAGAAATTTTTATATTTTCAAAGGTTATAACCTTGAAATATTACAAAAAAAAATTAAAAATAAATTTTTTGTTATATCATTGTTTAAATAAAACTTATAGACCACTAAATGCCTAAACACTTAAATCTATAAACTGCTAAACACAAAAGCCCCTAAATACTTAAAACTTTAAACTCGTACACCTTAAATATAATTTAAATAATTTATTTTTCATCAAAAAAAAATTTAAGCTCATAAAAAGAAGCAAAAACTAAAAAACAAAAATTATTATTTGGTAATAAATTTTACTTTGATTTTGAATAATTTTAGGTTTTGCAATTATATTTTAATTTATATCTATAATATTAATAATAGCATATTAATTTATTTTTTGATAATTGATATCATATCTATCAATAAAATTGTTTATATTTAGTTTATATTATATATAATTATAATGATTCTTATTACTAAATATTGTATTCACATTTTTAAAAAAATTTAAAATTATTATATTTTCAAAGGTTATAACCTTTGAAATATGTGAGAAAATATCAAAAATAATTTTTTTGTTATTTCATTGTTTAAATAAATCCAATAAACTACTAAATGCCTCAACACTTAAGTCAATACATCCAAAATCTCGAAAATCCTAAATAGATAATCTTTTTAAACTGGTATACCCTAAATAATAAATAATAAATCTGAATATTATTTTTTTAATTATAATTTAAAATATTCATTTTAATTATTTATTCGTTTATTTTTATTAAATATTAATAACAATATAAAGTATGAGTTAGACAAATATAATTTATATAAATTATTTTTCATCAAAAAATATAGATAAACTTATAAAAAGAAGAAAAAAATTCAAAACAAAAATTTATTATATAGTAATATATTTTGCTTTACTTCTGAATCATTTTAGGTTTTGTAATTATATTTTAATTGATATCTATCTTATTAATAATAGATTATTAATTTATTTTTTTATCATTATTAGAATATTTATCAATAAAATTATTAATATTAAATTATATAAAATATAAATATAATGATTATTATAACTAAATATTGAATTCACTTTTGAAAAAAATTTTAAAATTATTATATTTTCGTAGGTTATAACCTTCGAAATGATAAAAAATCACAAAAATAATTTTTTATTATTTTATTTTTTAAATAAAACTTATAAACCACTAAATGCCTGATCATTTAAATATCTAGACTCCTTAACACCAAAACCCCCTAAATACTTAAACCATTAAACCTATATAACCTAAATAATAAATAATAAATTTCATTTTTATTTGTATTCATTATAATTTTAAATATTCATTTTAATTATTTTTTAGTTTATTTTTATAGAAATATTAATTACAAAATAAATAATGAGTGAGACATATAATTTAAATATATTATTTTTATGAAAAAAATAAGCTAATAAAAATAAACAAAATTTCAAAAATTTAAAATTGTATTTAGTAATATAATTACTTTGATTTTGAATTATTTTGGGTTCTGCAAATATATTTTAATTAATATATATCTTATTAATAATAGTTTATTAATTTATTTTTCGATCATTATAATAATATATATTAATAAAATTTTTTATATTAAATTTACATCAAATATAATTATTAAGATTATTATAACTAAGTATTGCATTCATATTTTAGAAATATTAAAAAATTATTATATTTTCAAATGTAATAACCTTTGAAAATCATGAAAATTCATAAAAATAAATTTTATGTTATTTCATTGATTAAATAAAACCTATAAGCACTGAAATGTGCAAACATATAAATCAATAAACTTTTTAACCCCAAAACCACAAAAAACTTAAACCATTAAAAAGGTATACCCTAAATAATAAATAATAAATATCTTTTTATTAGTATTCATTATAATTTTAAATATTCATTTTAATTATTTATCAATTTATTTTTATAGAAATATTAATTACAAAATAAATATTAGTGAGACAGATATAATTTAAATAATTAATTTTTCATCAAAAAAATATATGTGCTCATAAAATGAGGCAAAATTTTTAAAATAAAAAATTATTATTTAGTTATATATCTTATTTTGATTTTGAATCATTTTAGATTCTACAATTATATTTTAATTTATATAATTCTTATTAATACTAGTTTATTAATTTATTTATTGATCATTATTATAATATCTATTAATAAAATTATTTATATTTAGTTTACATTTAATATAATTATTATGATTATATAACTAAATATTATATTCACATTTAAAAAAATTTAAAATTATTATATTTTCAAAGGTTACAACCTTCAAAAATTAAAAAAAATTCAAAAAATTGAATTTTTTGTTTTTTAATTCTTTAGATAATAACTATAAATCACTAAAGGTCTAAACACTTAAATCACTAAACTCCTAAACCCAAAAACACCTAAATACTTAAATCATTAAACCTGTATATCCTGAAAAATAAATAACAAATCTCAATTTATTTGAATTCTATATAATTTTAAATAATTATTTTAATTATTTATTAGTTTATTATTATAGAATTATAAATTACAAAATAAATAATGAGTAAGATAAATTAATTTAAATAATTTATTTATAATAACAAAAATATAAAGTTATAAAAAAAGCAAAACATTAAAAAAATTATTATTAAGTAATATATTTTACTTGATTTTGAATAAATTTAGATTTTACAAATATATTTTAAATAATATCTATCTTATTAATAATAGTTTATTACATTTTTTTGATCATTATTATAATATCTAGCAATGTAATTATTTATATTGGATTTAAATTACTAATAATTATTAAGATTATTATAAATAAATATTATATTTTCATTTGAAAAAAATTTAAAAATTATTATATTTTCATAGGTTATAACCTTCAAAAATTAAAAAAATAAGAAAAATAAATTTTTTGTTATATCATTGTTTAAATAAAATTTATAAACCACTAAATGCCTAAACACTTAAACCTCTAAACTCCTAAACACAAAAGCCCCTAAATACTTAAACCTTTAAACTCGTAAACCTTTAATATAATTTAAATAATTTATTAAAATATTAATTACAAATAAATTATGAGTGATAAAAATATAATTTAAATAATTTATTTTTCATCAAAAAAAAATATGAGCTTATAAAAAGAAGCAAAAAATAATAAAAAATTATTATTTAGTAATAAATTGTACTTGGATTTTGAATATTTTTAGGTTTTGCAATTATATTTTAATTTATATCTATCATATTAATAATATCATATTAATTTATTTTTTGATAATTGATATCATATCTATCAATAAAATTGTTTATATTTAGTTTATATTATATATAATTATAATGATTATTATTACTAAATATTATATTCACATTTTTAAAAAATTTTAAAATTATTATATTTTCAAAGTTTATAACCTTTGAAAATGTGAAAAAATATCAAAAATAAATTTTTTGTTATTTCATTGTTTAAATAAAACCAATAAACCACTAAATGCCTAAAAATAAAATAGCTAAAATCATAAACGAAAAAACATCTAAACACATAAAATATTAAATTGGTATACATTAATAATAATTCATAAATCTCATTTTAATTTTTATTCAGTATAATTTTAAATTTTTATTTTAATTATTTATCGGTTTATTTTTATAGAAATATTAATTAAAAAATAAATTATTAGTGAGACAGATCTAATTTAAATTAGCCTGGTATAGCCAAAATAATAAAGAATAAATCTCAATATTATTTTTTTGATTATAATTTTAAATATTAATTTTAATTATTTATTAGTTTATTTTTATATTAATATTAATTAAAAAATAAATTATGAGTTAGACAAATATAATTTATATAAATTAATTTTCATCAAAAAAATATGGATAAACTTTTTAAAAGAAAAAGAAATTTCAAAACAACAAATTATTTTATAGTAATATATTTTGATTTCTTCTTAATCATTTTAGGTTTTTTTATTATATTTTTATTCATATCTATCTTATTAATAATAGATTATTAATTTATTTTTTATCATTTTTTGAATATCTATCAATAATATTGTTTATATTGAATTTATATGATATATAAATATAATGATTATTATAACTAAATATTGAATTCACTTTTGAAAAAAATTTAAAAATTATTTTATTTCCAAAGGTTATAAGCTTTGGAAATAACAAAAAATAATAAAAATAAATATTTTGTTATTTTAATTTTTAAATAAAACCTACAAACCACTAAATCCACACTAAGTTAAATCAGTAATCTTTTAAGGCCCGTAATGCCTAAATACATAAACCATTAAACCGCTATATGCTACTTAATAATTAAGAAATCTAATTTTTATTTCAATTTATTATTAATTTAAATATTCATTTTAATTATTTATAAGTTTATTTTTATAGAAATATTTATTACAAAATAAATTATGAGTGCGACAAATATAATTTAAATAATTTATTTTTAATCAAAAAAATATATACGGTTATAAAAGAAGTAAAAATTTAAAAATTAAAAATTATTATCTAGTAATATTTTTTACTTTGAATCAATTTGGGTTGGGTAAATATTTTTTAATTAATATCAATCTTATTATTAATAGTGTATTTATTTAATATTTGATCATTATTATAACATCTATCAATAAAATTGTTTATATTGAATTTATAAGATATATAATTATTAAAATTATTATAACTAAATATTGTATTCACATTTCAAAAAATTTAAATATTATTATATTTTCAAAGTTATAACCTATGAAAATGAGAAAAAATTACAAATTCTTTTTTGTTATTTTATTGTTTTAATAAAACCTATAAACCACTAAATTCCTAAAAACATAAATCGCTAAACTCCTAAACGATAAAACTTCAAAATACTTAAACTATTAAATTGGTTACATTAATAATAAATCATAAATCTCATTTTAATTTTTTTTAAGTATAATTTTAAATTTTTATTTTATTATTTATCAGTTTATTTTATAGAAATATTAATTGCAAAATAAATTATTAGTGAGACGGATCTATTTTAAATAATTTATTTTTTATCAAAAAAAAATATATGCTTATAAAAAGAAGCAAAATTTTAAAAACAAAAATTTATTATTTTGTAATATATTTTATTTTGATTTTGAATAGTTTTAGTTTTTGCAATTATATTTTAATTTATATCATTCTTATTAATAATAGTTTATTAATTTTTTATTGATCATTATTATAATATGTATTAATAAAATTATTTATATTGAGTTTACATTATATATAATTATTAAGAATATTATAACTAAATATTATATTAACATTTAAAAAAAATTAAAAATTATTATATTTAGAAAGGTTATAACCATCAAAAATTAAAAAAAATCAAAAAATTTAATTTTTTATTTTTTCATTATTTAAACAAAAACTATAAATCACTAAAGTCCTAAACACTTAAATCACTAAACCCCAAAACACCTAAATACTAAAACCATTAAACTAGTATATCACGAATAATAAATAATAAATCTAAATTTTATTTGTATTCATAATAATTTTAAATATTCATTTTAATTATTTATTAGTTTATTTTTATAGAATTATAAATTAAAATTAAATTATGTGGAAGACAACTATAATTTAAATAATTTACTTTTAATAACAAAAAATATAAACTTATTAAAAGAAGCAAAAATTGAAAAAAATTATTAATTAGTATTTTATTTTACTTTGATTTTGAATAGATTTACGTTTTGCAAATATATTTTAAAAAATATCTATCTTATTAATAATAGTTTATTAAATTATTTGTTCATCATTAATATAATATCTATCAATATAATTGTTTATATTGAATTAACATGATATATAATTATTAAGATTATCATAACTAAATATAGTATTCACATATAAAATAAATTTAAAAATTGTTATATTTTGAAAGGTTATAACCTTCAAAAATTAGAAAAAATAACAAAAATAAATTTTTTGATATATCATTTTTTAAATAAAACTTATAAACCATTAAATGCCTAAATACATAAATCTCTAAACTCCTAAACCTCGAAGCCCCTAAATACCTAAACCTTTAAACTCGTAAACCTTAAATATAATTTAAATAATTTATAGAAATATTAATTACAAAATAAATTATGAGTGATAAATATAATTTAAATAATATATTTTTCATCAAAAAAATATACAAGCTTATAAAATGATGCAAAAAATAAAAAAAATTATTATTTAGTAATAAATTTTACTTTGATTTTGAATCATTTTAGGTTTTTAATTAAATTTTAATTTATATCTACCATATTAATAATAGTTTATTAATTTTTTTTTGATAATTGATATAATATTTATCAATAAAATTATTTATATTTATTTTATATTATATATTGTTATAATAATTATTATTACTAAATATTGTATTCACATTTTAAAAAAATTTTAAAATTATTATATTTTCAAATGTTATGACATTTGAAAATTTCAAAAAATATCAAAAATAATTTTTTTGTTATTTCATTGTTTAAATAAAGCTATAAACCATTAAATGCCTAAATACTTAAATCAATAACTTCTAAATCTCGAAAACCCTAAATAGATAAATTTTTTTAAACAGGTATATCATAAATAATAAATAATAAATCTCATTTTTATTTTTTTCATTATAATTTTAAATATTCATTTTAATTATTTATTTGTTTATTTTTATATAAATATTAAATACAAAATAAATTATAAGTTAGAAAAATATAATTTATATAAATTATTTTTCAACAAAAAAATATAGTTAAACTTATTAAAATAAGAAAAAAATTAAAAACAAAAAATTATTATATAGTAATATATTTTACATTGTTTCTGAATCATTTTAGGTTTTGTAATTATATTTTAATTGATATCTAACTTATTAATAATAGATTTTTAATTTATTTTTTGATCTTTATTAGAATATTTATCAATAAAAATATTTATATTTAATTTATATGATATATAAATTTAATAATTATTATAACTAATTATTGTATTCACTTTTGTAAAAAGTTTAAAAATTTTTATATTTTCAAAGATTATAACCTTTGAACATGTGAAAAAATAAAAAAAATATTTTTTTTTGTTATTTCATTGCTTAAATAAAACCTATAAATCACTAAATGCCTAAACACTTAAATCATTAAACTACAAAATCTCGATACCCGTATATAGATAATCCTTTAAACCGGTATACCCTAAATAATAATTAATAAATCTCATTTTTATTTGTTTTTATTATAATTTAAAAAATTCATTTTGATTGTTAAGTTTTTTATTTATATATATATATTAATTAAAAAATAAATTATGAGTTAAAAATATAATTTATAAAAATTATTTTTCATCAAAAAATAGATAAGCTTATAAAAAGAATAAAAATTTAAAAACAAATAATTATTATTAAGTAATATATTTTGCTTTGCTTTTGAATCATTTTAAGTTTTGATATTATATTTTAAGTAATATCAATCTTATTCATAATAATTTTTAATTTATTTTTTGATTATTATTAGAATATCTATCAATAAAATTGTTAATATTGAATTTATATGATATATAATTATTATGATTATTATAAATAAATATTTATTCACTTTTTAAAATAATTTAAAAATTATAATATTTTCAAAGGTTATAACCTTTGAAAATATCATAAAATAATAAAAATAATTTTTTTTTCTTAAATAAATCCTATAAACCACTAAATGCATACATAGTAAAATCATTAAACACCTAAACCTCGTAATGCCTAAATACATAAACCATTAAACTGCTATATACTACTTAATAATTTATAAATCTAATTTTTATTTCTATTTATTATAATTTTAAATATTCATTTTAATTATTTATAAGTTTATTTTTATTGAAATATTTATTACAAAATAAAGTATGAGTACGACAAATATAATTTAATTAATTTATTTTTAATAAAAAAAATATACGCTTATAAAAGAAGTAGAAATTTAAAAATTAAAAATTATTATCCAGTAATATATTTTACTTAATTTTGAATCAATTTGGGTTTTGTAAATATTTTTTAATTAATACTAATCTTTTTATTAATAATTTATTAATTTAATTTTTGATCATTATTATATTATCTATCAATAAAATTGTTTATATTGAATTTATATGATATATAATTATTAATATTATTAAAACTTGATATTGTATTCACATTTCAAAAAATTATAAATATTATTATATTTTCAAAGGGTATAACCTATGAAAATGATAACAAATTATAGAAATTTTTTTTGTTATTTTATTTTTTTATATAAAACCTATAAACCACTAAAAGCCTAAAAACATAAATCGCTAAACTCCTAACGACAAAACATCTAAATACATAAACTATTAAATTGGTATACATTCATAATAATTCATAAATCTCATTTTAATTTTTATTCAGTATAATTTTAAATTTTTATTTTAATTATTTATTAGTTTATTTTTTTAGAAATATTAATTAAAAATAAATTATTAGTGAGACAGATCTAATTTAAATTAAAATAGTATCCCTAAATAATAAATAATAAATTTAATTTTTTTTCATTATAATTTTAAATATTGCTTTTAATTATTATTTTTTTATTTATTTATAAATATTAATTACAAAATAAATTATATGTTAGACAAATATAATTTATATAAATTATTTTTCATTAAAAAATATAGATAAACTTATTAAAAGAAGAAAAAATTCAAAAACAAAAAATTATTATATAGTAATATATTTTTCTTTGCTTCTGAATCATTTTAAGTTTTGTAATTATATTTTAATTAATATATATCTTATTATTAATGGATTATTAATTTATTTTTTGATTATTATTAGAATATTTATAAATAGAATTATTTATATTGAATTTATATAATTTATAAATATAATGATTAGTATAAATAAATATTGTATTCACATTAGAAAAAAATTTAAAAATTATTATATTTTCAAAGGTTATAATATAACCTTTGAAAATATCAAAAAATAATAAAAATAAATTTTTTGTTATTTTATTTTTTAAATAAAACCTATAAACTACTCAATGCTAGGGGTGCTCATAGGACGGGACGGGATGGGGATTACAAATCTCCAGTCCCTTCCCATAGTTCAGAGATTTTTTTTTGAAGATCCAAACCCATCCCATAGGTAGAAAATATCAAGATGGGACGGGACGGAGATAGGAGATTTTAGTTAGGAGAAAACGGTTCCGGGACGAAACGGAGTACGGACATTTTTTTCAATTTATTTTCTTCAAACCAGCTAAGTTAGTTCATGTCAAAAATTTTTGTTGTACCATTTATCATTCCTTAGTTATGTATCTTTCAAACTCAAATTGGGTCAATTTTGTTTTGTCAAATAGGCTGAATACCGCAAACGAGTTCCATTACCTTGTCAAAAGCTTTGATGTGCAGAAAAGGATAGAAATGTTAAATAGAATGGGACCGAGTTGTGTGATTAATTTGGTTCTTTGTTTTGTCACAAGTTGGTTTTGTTAAGCCGAGTGAAAGTTAACCATAATAGCAATACTACATTTTTTAAACAATTACTTAAAATATTAAGGAATAGCTAAAGATGACCATAAACATTGGTAGCATCAATTACTACTTAAGTAATTGCTAAAATTAGGCAGCTTAATATAACAAAAAAAAACAACTAATAACAACCATGATAATAATCATTTCAAAGGGCCGTCCCGCAACAGCAACGAAAATCCAAACCCAATTAATTATCTCTTCTACAACTCCTCCATTTTCTTCCTCCACTATAGAAGGACAACCTAAGATGAAAACGTGTTAATCATGTAGACATAAATTTTTAAGATGAAAGAGTAATAAAAAAACAAAATATTACCTTATAAAATTTAATACACCCATTCCAAATTTAGTTGGCCAACTATAGTTGGAAAAATATTTGGATCTTGAAATTCCTCTGAAAATTGTAATTGAACCATATTTTTATTAAATTGAATGAATAAAATAAGTAAAAGTGAAATTAAAATTTACAAGATTTGTATACTAACCTGATTCATTATCATCAAGGTCTTGAACTAATTCTTCAATTTCAATAGGTTTGTTTGAGTTTCTCAACCAATCTTGTAGACATATAAGAACTTCATCTGTAATATGTGTTAAAGAACTCCTAAATTATCTAAAGTTCTCCCCCTAGTGCTAAATGTAGATTTGTAGGCCACAGTAGATGCTTGGATAGCAAATACATCCCTTGCTACATTTGCCAAAGAAGGATACCTAACCTCATTTACCTTCCACCAGTTTAGAAGATCAAAATCAATTCTATTTTTTTCAAGTTTGTCCTCCAAGTACGTATCCAACTCTTCCAAAGCTGTAACTTCTTGTTCTTTCTCCAATTCAAAAAAAAATCATCAACATAAGTATCACTACCATCAAAGAAATCATCATTTTTCTTCAACACAAAAGAAGAGAAATCATCTTCTTTTGATTCATCTTCATTTAAATCTTTATAATCATCCATCATCTCATTTAAAGGATTTATAAACTTTTTCACAAAATTTTAGCCAATTCCTCACCATAATGCTAAGTGTACTTTACCTTCAGATATTTGAGCTTATATCTAGGATCCAACACTACTGCTAAAAAAAGCATAATATTTGTTGACTGAAGAGAACCCCAATATTTGTTGAATTTATGCCTCATTTTCATACCCATTTCAGACACCATTGTATCTCTACTATTTTCACAAAGCTCAATTTTTTTTCAAAATTCGAATAATCTCAGGAAAATAAATGCTAGAGGTAGGATATTATGAGCCAGAAAATTTACAATTTACCTCATAAAAAGTTTTCAAGAAATGATCCAAAATTTTGGCTTTGTTCAGTCTCTCTCAATCGGAACGTTGAACCAAACTCCTTCAAAAACCTTTTGTCTTTGTCCTCCAACTTATCAAATTATTTTTGATATTTTATATCAGTTTGTAGCATCAAATAAGTTGAATTCCATCTTGTAGGACAATCTAATTGCAATGAAGATCCATATGTCAAGTTTGCTTCTTCAACACATAACTTAAACATATCTAATCTTTTAGGACTAGTCCTCACATATTTCACCACACCTCTAATTTTTTGAATAGCACTCTCAACTACTGCAATGCCATCTCTGACAATTATGTTAAAGATATGAGCTCAACATCTCATATGAAAATGCTCGCCTCTCAAAGGTACAACACTTTTCTTCACAAGCTTTTTATTTCAATTATTCAACATCATTATTTGATGCATTGTCAATAGTAATGCACACCAACTTTCTCAAACCCCATTCATTAATGCAAAACTCAATAGCATTTCTAATATTAACTCAAGAATGACTATTAATTACACAAAAGTTAAAAAGCCTTTTATGCATATTTTATTGAGAATCAATGAAATGAATAGTCTAACATATATAAGACAAATTTTAAATGCTAGTCCAAGTGTCGGTAGTCAATGAAACTCT
Source organism: Sapria himalayana (assembly GCA_029783825.1). Lineage (NCBI taxonomy): Eukaryota > Viridiplantae > Streptophyta > Magnoliopsida > Malpighiales > Rafflesiaceae > Sapria > Sapria himalayana. The sequence goes on from JAREIK010002927.1 coordinate 15,177, forward strand.
ACAACAATGAGATTATATGTTATCAAATAATTTCTTCTTTTCCTTCACAAACAAAGAAAAACAATCCCTCATTTTAGGGTTCCTAGATGGAATTTTAAATTGAGGCACACTAACTTCACAAAACTCTTTAAACTCATCCCTCTCAACAAAACAAAAAGGCAATTCATCTTTTATGATCATTTTCTCCAAAGCCTCCCTAACTAGTTGTTGATCAAATTGCCAACAAGTTAATTTGTTATCCTCTGAACTAGTACCTTTAGCGAAACTCAACAAAGATTGTGACTTGTCTTTACCTTTGTGAGCTTCTATTAATTCTTTTTTCTGTGGAAATTTCCTACAAGTCTTTCTCAAGTATTTCCACAAACCAGAAGTACCTTGATCACATTTTGCCAAGTATTCTTTCCTACACCATATACAAGCTGCCCTACCAGTTTCATTTCCCCCTGAATCAACTAATATCTCATAAGTTTACCAAACAGCAGACTTATACTTTTTATGAGCATGAGGTTCAGATGTATCGTTACTTTCGTTTACAATTGGAATTGAAGAACCTGCCATGACAATTGGAGGGTTCATGAAAAAATGACAATTGGATTTACCAATACTTTGATCATTTTAGATGTCATCATCTTCAATTTATTGTATTTTTAGTTTACCGTTGGATTGTGCCATCTGCATTGCCATTAATTAATATGATATGTTAAGTATAAATACATATAAATATTTCAAACAAGCAAGCTCTATAAAACTGACTATAACATATTCAGCCTACTCATCCGGCCCAACCACAACACCACAACCAATACTCAACAAAACTAACTAAGACACATAATAATAATAATTAATCACTCAATTCTCGTCAGAAAAACAAACCAAAAGGCTGGTGGCAACTGGGACACGGTGGAGGCAACCGGAAGTGCGATAGACAAGGTCTGGACCTAACTGAACATGGCTGGAACGGCGTGAGGTGGCCTGGAATTCATCGAAACAGCAATAGGTGCATTGGAATTGAATGGGCAGTAGCGGAATTGGTGGCATCTTCAATATATATATATATATATTTCTGGTTCTAGTATAGGTTTTTTAGGATGGGATAGTTCTCGGGATGGATTTTGATTAATATCTGGAACCGTCCCAAATCAAAAAATACGTGACAGAATGGTACGGGAAAAGTAAAGTCAATAGATTTTCTCAGTCCCGATTCTTTCGGGACAAGACTACAAGTCGTGTCGCGAATCTCCGAGTCACGTGAGTAGCCATACTAAATGCATATAAAGTTAAATCAGTAAACTTTTAAACCCCGTAATGCCTAAATACATAAACCATTAAACTGGTAAATACTACTTAATAATTAATAAACCTAATTTTTATTGCTATTTATGATATTTTTAAATATTTATTTTAATTATTTATTAGTGTATTTATTTAGAAATATTTATTATGAAATAAATTATGAGTGGGACAAATATAATTTAAAAAATATATTATTTATTTAATTAAAATATATGCTTATAAAAGAAGTATAAATTTAAAAATTAAAAATTATTATCAAGTAATATAAGTTACTTTAATTTTGAATCAATTTGGGTTTTGTAAATATTTTTTAATTAATATCTATCTTAATATTAATAGTTTATAAATTTAATTTTTGATCATTATTATAATATCTATCAATAAAATTATTTATATTAAATTTATATGATATATAATTATTAATATTATTTTAACAAAATATTGTATTAAAATTTCAAAAAATTTTAAATATTATTATATTTTCAAATGTTATAACCTATGAAAATGATAAACAATTATAGAAATTTTTTTTGTTATTTTATTTTTTTAAATAAAACCTATAAACCACTAAAAGCATAAAAACATAAATCGCTAAACTCCTAACGACAAAACCTATAAATACTTAAATCATTAACCTGGGATACATTAATAATAAATCATAAATCTCATTTTAATTTTTATTCAGTATAATTTTAAATTTTTATTATAATTATTTAACAATTTATTCTTATAGAAATATTAATTACAAAATAAATTATTAGTGAGACAGATCTAATTTAAATTAAAATAGTATTCCTAAATAATAAATAATAAATCTCATTTTTTTAATTATAATTTTAAATATTCATTTTAATTATTTATTTGTTTATTTATATATAAATATTAATTACAAAATAAATTGAGCTAGACAAAAATAATTTATATAAATTATTTTTCATCATAAAATTATAGATAAATTTTTAAAATGGAAAAAAGATTTCAAAACAAAAAATTATTATATAGTAATATATTTTGCTTTGCTTATGAATCATTTTAGGTTTGTAATTATATTTTAATTGATATCTATCTTATTAATAATAGATTATTAATTTTTTTTTGATCATTATTAGAATATTTATCAATAAGAATATTTATATTGAATTTATATCATATATAAATTTAATAATTATTATAACTAAATATTGTATTCACTTTCGAAAAAAGTTTTAAAATTTTTATATTTTTAAAGATTATAACATTTGAACATATGAAAGAATAAAAAAAATATTTTTTTTGTTATTCCATTGTTTAAATAAATCCTACAAATCACTAAATGCGTAAACACTCAATTCACTAAACTACAAAATCTTGATACCCCTATATAGATAATCCTTTAAACCGGTATACCCTAAATAATAATTAATAAATCTCATTTTTATTTATTTTCATTATAATTTAAAAAATTTATTTCAATTGTTAAGTTTATATATATATATATATATATATATATATATATTAATTATAAAAAAAAATTATGAGTTAAAAATATAATTTATAAAAATTATTTTTCATAAAAAAATAGATAAGCTTATAAAAAGAATAAAAATTTTAAAATGAATAATTATTATTAAGTAATATATTTTACTTTGCTTTTGAATCATTTTAGCTTTTGAAATTATATTTTAAGTAATATCAATCTTATTCATAATAGATTTTTAATTTATTTTTTGATAATTATTAGAATATCTATCAATAAAATTGTTTATATTAAATTTATATGATATATAATTATTATGATTATTATAAATAAATCTAGTATTCACTTTTGAAAAAAATTTAAAAATCATTATATTTTCAAAGATTATAATCTTAAAAAATGAGAAAGAATACAAAAAATAAATTTTTTGTTATTTCTTTTTTAAATAAAACCTATAGACCACTAAATGTTTACTTACTTAAAGAAGTAGCTCATTAAACCCAAAACTCCTAAATACATAAACCTTATAACAGCTGTATACTACTTAATAAATTATAAATCTTATTTTTATTTCTATTTATTATAATTTTAAATATTCATTTTAATTATTTATATTTTAATTTTTTATAAAAATAAATTACAAAATAAATTTCGAGTGAGAGAGATATTATTTATAAAATTTATTTTTAATCATAAAAAAATATAAGCTTATAAAAAGATGGAAAATTTTAAAAATTAAATATTATTATTTAGTAATATATTTTTATTTGATTTTGAATTATTTTGTGTTATGTAAATATATTTTAATTAATATTTATATTATTAATAATAGTTTATTAATTTAATTTTTAAACATTTTTATAATATCTATCATTAAAATTATTTATATTGAATTTATATTATATATAATTAGTAAGATTAATATAATTATACATGGTATTCACATTTCAAAAGATTTTAAAAATTATTTTATTTTCAAAGGTTATATCCTTTGAAAATCTAAAAAAAATCAAAAAAAAAATTATTTTTATTATATAAATAAAACCTATATACAACTAAATGCCTAAAAACAAAAATTGCTAAATTCCTAAATGACAAAACCCCTAAACAATCAATCCAATAAACTGGTATACCATATATAATTGTTGGGCAATTGTGCCTCCATGGTAGTTAGATTGAAATACAGAAACACAGAAACAACAGAAAACAAGCAATATATATATCCCAATTCAGTAACCATCCATGATAGAATCAAAAAATGAGAAATAATCACCAAAAATAACGTGATTCGCTAGTCACTCAGTAAGACTAGCTAAATCCACCAGAAAATGCTTTTGTGTTACAGATTAAAGCAACAAAATGTCTTACACTATGCAGCATATAAAATAGTCCCGATAAAGCACACAGAGAGAAGTGAGATATATGATGAACAGTTCCACGGTTCCAAAAACAGGCACCCAAAAATAAAATTACAAAACATTTTATATTAAAATTTCTCTCGGTTCATTTAATCGTAGTGGGTCGTATAATGAGACGGGTTAGGCTCTGCTCCAATTTTGACCCGCTTTCCAGTTAGCGAGACCTCCGTTTTTGTGCTACTGCTACATCCCTAGCCTTTTAATATTTCGTTTCATGCACTTACATGAAAATATTAATAAATAAAAATATTTGGTTATACAAATATATTATCAAAAAATAAATTACATATACAACAATAATAAATCGTTAATCTCATTTTAATTTGTATTCATTATAATTTTAAATATTCATTTCAAATATTAATTTTAAATATTTATTAGTTTATTTTTTATATAAATATCAATTACAAAATAAATAATTAGTCAGACAAATATAATATTAATAATTTACTATTAATAAAAAAAATAATCTTATAAAAAGATGTAAAAATTTAAAAACAAAAAATTATTATTTAGTAATAAATTTTTTATTTATTTAGAATCATTTTAGGTTTTGTAATTATATTTTAATTGATATCTATCATATTAATAATAGTTTATTAATTTATTTTTTGATAATTGATATCATATCTATCAATAAAATTATTTATAATTAGTTTATATTATATATAATTAAAATGATTATTATTACTATATATTTTATTCACAATTTAAAAAAATTTTAAAATTATTATATTTTCAAATGTTATAACCTTTGAAAATGTGAAAAAATAACAAAAATAATTTTTTGTTATTTCATTGTTTAAATAAATCAATAACTCCTAAATACTTAAATCAATAACTCCTAAATCTAGAAAACCCTAAATAGATAATCATTTTAAACCGGTATACCCTAAATAATAAATAATAAATCTCAATATTATTTTTTTCTTTATAATTTAAAATATTCATCTTACTTATATATTCGTTTATTTTTATATAATTATTAATTACAGAATAAATTGAGTTAGACAAATATTATATATATAATTATTTATCATAAAAAAATAGAAAACTTTTTAAAAGAAAAAAAATTCAAAACAAAAAAATATTATATAGTAATATATTTTGCTTTATTTCTGAATCATTTTAGGTATTGTAATTATATTTAAATTGATATCTATATTATTAATAATAGATTATTAATTTATTCTTTGATCATTATTAGAATATTTACCAATAAAAATATTTTTTTGAATTTATATGATGTAATAATATAATGATTATTATAACTAAATATAGTATTCACTTTTGAAAACAATTTAAAAATTATTATATTTTCGAAGGTTATAACCTTCGAAAATATCAAAAAATAAAAAAAATAAATATTTTGATATTTTTTTAATAACACCTATAAACCACTAAATGCATACACAGTTAAATCAGTAAACTCCTAAACCTCGTAATTGCAAAATACATAAACCATTAAACCACTATATACTACTTAATAATTAATAAAACTAATTTTTAATTCTATTTATTATAATTTTAAATATTCATTTTAATTATTTATTAGTTTATTTTTATAGAAGTATTTATTACAAAATAAATTATGAGTGAGACAAATATATTTTAAAAAATATATATGCTTATAAAAGAAGTAAAAATTTAAAAATTAAAAATTGTTATCCAAAAATATATATTACAATAATTTTGAATCAATTTGGGTTTTGTAATTATTTTTTATTTAATATCTATCTTAATATCAATAGTTTATAAATTTAATTTTGATCATTATTATAATATATATCAATAAAATTGTTTATTGAATTTATATGATATATAATTATTAATATTATTAAAACTAAGTATTGTATTCACATTTCAAAAAATTTTAAATATTATTATATTTTCAAATGTTATAATCTATGAAAATGAGAAAAAATTAAACAATTTTTTTTTGATATTTTATTTTTTTAAATAAAATGTATTAACCACTAAAAGCCTAAAAACATAATTTGCTAAAATCCTAAATGAAAAAACCTCTAAATACTTAAACCATTAAACTGGTATACAGTAATAATAAATCATAAATCTCATTTTAATTTTTATTCAGTATAATTTTAAATTTTTATTTTAATTATTTATCAGTTTATTTTAATAGAAATATTAATTACAAAATAAATTATTAGTGAGATAGATCTAATTTAAATTAGAATAGTATCCCTAAATAATAAAGAATAAATCTCATTTTTTTCATTATAATTTTAAATATTAATTTTAATTATTTATTTCTTTATTTATATATAAATATTAATTATAAAATAAATTGAGCTAGACAAATAATTTATATAAATTATTTTCCATCAAAAAATTATAGATAAACTTTTTAAAAGAAAAAAAATTTCAAACAAAAAATTATTATATAGTAATATATTTTACTTTGCTTCTGAATCATTTTACGTTTTGTATTTATATTTTAATTGATATCTATCTTATTAATTAATAGATTATTAATTTATTTTTTGATCATTATTAGAATATTTATCAATAAAATTGTTTATATTGAATTTACATGATATATTATTATAAAGATTATTATAACTAAATATTATATTTACATTTGAAAATAATTTAAAAATTTTTATATTTTCAAAGGTTATCATATTTGAAAATGAGATAAATTCACAAAAATAAATTTTTTGTTATTTTATTGTTTATATAAAACCTATAAACTACTAAATGCCTAAAAGCATAAATCATTAAACTCCTAAACCCCAAAACCCCAAAATTATTAAATACTTAAACATTTAAACCATCTTTAAAGGTCTAAGTATTTATAAATAATATATAAATATATATCAATAAATAATAGTTTTTTAATTTATTTTTTGATAATCATTATATTTATATTTATATTTAGTTTATTAATACCTATCAATAGAATTTTTTATTTTTAATTTACATGATATATAATTATTAAGTTTATAAATAAATATTGTATTCACATTTGAAAAAAATTTAAAAATTATTAAATTTATAAATGATATAACCTTGAAAATTGATAAAAAATTTGAAAAATAATTTTTTTGTTATTTCATTATTTAAATAAAATAAATAAACTACTAAATATCTAAACTGTGCAATTACAAAACTCATAAACTTTTAAATACTTAAACCATTAAACCGGCATACCCTAAATAATTAATCAGAAAAATCTCATTTTTATTTGTATTCATTATAATTTTAATATTCATTTTAATTATTTATTAGTTTATTTTTATAGAAATATTAATTGCAAAATAAATTATGAATGAGACAAATATAATTTAAATAATTTATCTTCATCAAAAAAAATTTATAAGCTTATAAAAAGAATCAAAAATTTAAAAATAAAAAATCATTATTTAGTATTATATTTTACTTTGAATTTGAATCATTTTAGGTTTTGCAAATATATTTTAATTAATATCTATCTTGTTAATAATAGTTTATTAATCTATTTTATGATCAGTATTATAATATCGATCAATAAAATTATTTATATTGAATTTACATGATATTTAATTTTTATGATTATTATAATTAAATTTTATATTAATATTTGAAAAAAAATTGAAAATTATAATATTTTCAATGGTTATAACCTTGAAAATGAGAAAAAATCATAAAAATAATTTTTCTGTTATTTAATTATTTAAATAAAACCAATAAACCACAAAATACCTAAATACTTAAATTACTAAACTACTAAACCCTGATACTGCTGCACCACACACACATAGCGACGGACCACAGTACACACGTGCAAATATTCTTGTCCATTTTGGTGTAGCATTTAGAGGGGCCCGCAAGTCCTGTAAGTAGCCAAAAGTATGAGCCACCAGCTTGTAAAGGGCCCCACAAGCAAGCCGTAATGATAAAATTCAGAAAACTGACGACACCAAGCAAAGTGGTCGAGAGTAAACCCAGGAGTAGCTAGGAGTGGGTCCCACTAGCCCTATCAGGCAGCATAGAGGGCCACCCAACCATCGCCCAATAGGAGTAGCGGGTAATCCATGATTAATTGGAGAGCCGCCAAAATCCGAAGCATCACCAAGCAGGGCGAGTAAGCAATGAAGTCCAGACCTGCCACACGGGAGCGAAAGATTCAAACTCGTAGTTTATGTTTGTAGTCTTATTTGTATTTTGGACATTGTATGCATCATGTACTTGTAGAGACGGATCATGATATACTCACACACACAATCATGTATGTTCTCTATGTAGCATGCAATGAGGGCAACTGGACCCATGAGTATCTCTAAGCGGGGCCCACTATGCATTTTGTAAATACACATTAGGCGATGCTACACTCTCGTGAGAAGAAGACCTATCTTTATAGCATTTTGTAATTTTACTTGTATTCTATCTTGTTTGTACGCATAGATAATTAGACTATGAGATGGACCTCATCACACTTGAACACCGATGCATGCATATTTTTTATTTTTTTATCGGTGCAACATACTGCCACTTCTTGGAGCTCGAGGAGGAAGCATTCTAACCCAAGAGATACTCTTTTGAGGATCATTGGAGCAAAAGAATATCGAATTCAGAGGTGAGAATTAATTGACAAAGTACCGTAGATATGGACTTGTGGATTTATGGGTATTCAGTTTTACATGTATTCCATTGCATAGCAATAAAATAGGCAAACGCTTAATGTTGCATGTCACACACATGCACAATCTTTTATTTGCATAGTTTTAATATGGTGCATCATTCAGGTTCCTCCAAAGGGCTTTGAAAAATCCGAATGGAAAGGATGCAATGCGCATAAAGATTCAATGCCAACTCTGAAGTCCCAGAATGCCAAGTGATTTTAGTTGTATTCGTACGCATGGAATTATTAGGCATTATGTTTTTTTATGTGTTTTATGCATAGAATATTTAAGGTGCATAGGATTTGGTGGGCTGGCCTAAATTAGTGAGCTTTTTAGTCTCTTGTAAGTTGTGTGACAAAATGATAAATAAAGTGTGTATTTTTCAAAAAAACAAAAAAAAACCATAAACCCTCTACTTTAAATCCAAAACCTTAAACCATAAACTATAACCCTAACCCATAAAACATAAATCATAAATCTCATGTTTTGCACTTTTATAATCAAATGACTAAGTGTTAAATTTAAATTGAAATTCACACCTTTTAGGAATGTCACAGATTTATCTTTTTGCATATGTAACACAAAGTCATGACTCAAGGGGTGAGTTATGGATTCAGTCTCTTTCTTGCTTTAGATTTTTGTAACATTAGCAATTGACATGATTGTATATTTTGTCTCTAGAACACAAAATCATACCATATGAGAATATGCCATAACTTGTGTCTCTCTGTTGAACATATTGTTATGGCACTAAGAATGATCATGAATACATATTTAATCACTATAATACTGGGTCACAGTATTGGATATGACCATAGCTTGTGCATTTTATCTTTATATTGCAAAGTCATTGCACTAAGAATGATTGTAACTTTGGACATTCCTCAAGAGCAAAAGTCATGACCCTAGAAATAGTTAAAGCTCGAGTACTACTCTTTATAACTTTTTATAGCAAAAAATCGTGGGTTTGGAAATATCACTATGGCTTTTTCCTTTGATTTGTGATCTCAAGTGTCAATATGCAAGACTAATATTTTGAGCAATGATTAAAACCTTTTATACATTTGAATATGATTCATTTACACCTTTTTGGGTATTGTGTGCTTGTATACATAACTCATTTAATATAAAAAGAAATAAATGATACTTTACAATTCCATGAGGATATAAAAATGGGGCTTAGACATGCCAATAAAATAAATTTTTTGATTCTTGATTGAAAGAGAGCCCATACTTCTTGCCCTACTCAAACCCCCATGGGGCTAGTTTGTTCTAATAGGCTACAAGGTGGTTATTTTTTAGATGTGAAATATGTTTTAAAAAAATTGCTCTGAGTATGTGCATGAGAGATATTTTATAAGAAATTATAATAATCAATATAAATAGCATCCTCAACAACTGGCTATTTCAACACATAGGGGTACAACTTTGGTTTAGTCTATTTGCGTACATGAGTCAAATTACCTTTGATAGCCATGTGATTCAACATCAAATATGATGAGACATAATAGAGATAAAGTAAAAGCTCCTATTATTTTGGTTAGAGCTTTAGCAATCATTCTAGAGTTGAGAGAGGAACAAAATAAATTATTTTAATTATTCAGTATAATTTAAATTTTTATTTTATTTATTTATCAATTTATTTTTATAGAAATATTAATTACAAAATAAAATATTTGTGAGACGGATCTAATTTAAATTAAACCATTATATCCTAAATAATAAAGAATAAATCTCATTTTTTTTATTTTAATTTTAAATATTCAAATTTAATTATTTATTTGTTTATTTTTATATAAATATTAATTACAAAATAAATTATGAGTTACACAAATATAATTTATATAAATTATTTTTATTCAAAATAATATATATAAACTTTTTAAAATAAAAAAAAATTTCAAAACAAAAATTATTATATAGTAATTTATTTCGCTTTGCTTCTGAATCATTTTAGGGTTTGTAAATATATTTTAATTGATATCTATCTTATTAATAATAGATTATTAAGTTATTTTTTCATCATTATTAGAATATTTACAAATAAAAATGGTTAGATTGAATTTATATGATATATAAATATAATTATTATTATAACTAATATTCTATTCACTTTTGAAAAAAATTTTAAAATTATTATATTTTCAAAGGTAATTAACCTTTGAAAATGTGAAAAAATAAAAAAAAATAAATTTTTTGTTATTTCATTTTTTAAATAAAAACTATAGATCATTAATTGCTTACTTACTTAAATCAGTAAGGACATAAATCCCGAAACCCGTGAATACATAAACCTTTTAACAGATACATACTTCTTAAAAAAATAAATCTCATTTTTATTTCTATTTATTACAATTTTAAATATTCATTTTAATTATTTATAGTTTAATTTTTTAGATAAATTAATTACAAAATAAATTTCGAGTGAGACAAATATTATTTAAATAATTTATTTTAATAAAAAAAATATAAGCTAATAAAAATAAAACAAATTTTAAAAATAAAATATTATTATTTAGTAAAATATTTTCATTTGATTTTTAATCATTTTTTGTTATGTAAATATATTTTAATTAATATTTATATTATTAATAATAGTTTATTAATTTAATTTTTGATATTTATTATAATATCTATCATTAAAATTATTTATATTGAATTTATATGATATATAATTAGTAAGATTAATATATTTATACATGGTATTAACATTTCAAAAAATTTTAAAAATTATTTTATTTTCAAAGGTTATAACCTTTGAAAATCAGAAAAAATCAAAAATAGAATTTTAAATTTTTTTTATATAAATAAAACCTATAAAGCACTGAATAATCAAACCATTCAACCGGTATACCATATATAATAAATAATAAATCTCATTTTAATTTGTATTCATTATAATTTTAAATTTTCATTTTAATTATTTATTAGTTTATTTTTTTTTTGAAATATTAATTGCAAAATAAATAAAGTGTGAGACAAATATAATTTTAATAATTTATTTTTAATCAAAAAATAAATATAAGCTTATAAAAAGAAGTAATAATTTAAAAACAAAAAATTATAATTTAGTTATATATTTTACTTTGATTTTGAATCATTATAGGTTTTGTATTTATATTTTAATTACTATCAATCTTATTAATAATAGTTTATTAATTTATTTTTTGATCATTTTTATAATATCTATCAATAAAATAACTTATATTGAATTGAAATGTCTTATAATTATTGAGATTATTATAAATAAATATTCTATTAACATTTAAAAAAAATTTAAAAATTTATTATATTTTCAAGGGTTATAACCTTAAAAAATGATAAAAAATCATAAAAATAATTATTGTATTATTTTATTATTTCAATAAAACTTATAAACCATTAAACCCAAATACTTACACCAATATATCTATTTAACCATTATATCTATTTAACCCCAAAACCCCCTAAATACTTACACCATTAAACCTATATAACCTAAATAATAAATAATAAATTTAATTTTAATTTGTATTCATTATAATTATAAATATTCATTTTAATTATTTTTTAGTTTATTTTTATAGAAATATTAATTACAAAATAAATAATGAGTGAGACATATAATTTAAATATATTATTTTTTATTAAAAAAATAAGCTTATAAAAAAAACAAAATTTCAAAATTTTATTTAGTAATATAATTTACATTGATTTTAAATTATTTTGGGTTCTGCAAATATATTTTAATTTAATATCTCTCTTATTATTAATAGTTTATTAATTTATTTTTTGATCATTATTATAATATATATTAATACATTTTTTTATATTGATTCTACGACAAATATTATTATTAAGATTATTATAACTAAGTATTGTATTCATATTTTAGAACTAATAAAAAATTATTATAATTTTTAAAGGTTATATGCATTGAAAATCACGAAAATTCATAAAAATAAATTTTTTATTATTTCATTGATTAAATAAAACCTATAAACACCTAAATGTGTAAACATATGAATCAATAAACTTCTTAACCCTAAAACCACAAAAAAAACTTAAACAATTAAATAGTTATACCATAAATATTAAATCATAAATCTCATTTTTTTAGTATTCATTATAATTTTAAATAAAGATTTTAATTATTTATTAGTTTAATTTTATAGAAATATAAATTAAAGAATAAATTATCAGTGAGACATATAATTTAAATAATTTATTTTTCATCAAAAAATATATAGGCTTATAAATGGATACAAAAATTTAAAAATTTAAAATTAATATTTAGTAAAATATTTCACTTTGATTTTGAGTCATTTTAGGTTTTGCAAATATATTTTAAACTATATTTATCTTATTAATAATTGGTTATTACTATTTTATGATCATTATTATAATAAATATTAATAAAATAGTTTATATTGAATTTATATTATTTATAATTATTATGATTATTATAACTTCATATTGTATTCACTTTTCAAAAAAAATTTAAATATTATTATATTTTCAAAGGTTATAACCATCAAAAATGAGAAAAAATAACAAAAATAAATTTTTATTTTTTTTATTTTTAATATAAAACCTATAAACCACTAAATGACTAAATACTAAGATGACTAAACTCCTAAATCCCGAAACCCATAAATACTTAAAACATTAAATTAGTATAGTCTAAATAATAAATCATAAATCTTAGTTTTATTAGTATTCATTATAATTTTAAATATTCATTTTAATTATTTATTAGTTTTTTTATAGAAATATTAATTACTAAATAAATTATTTGTGCGACATATATAATTTAAATAATTTTTTTTTCATCAAATAAAATGCTTATAAAAACAGGTGCAATTATAAAAATAAAAAAGTATTATTTAATAATATATCTTATTTTGATTTTGAATCAATTTAGATTATACAATATAATTTTTATTTATATCATTCTTATAAATACAAATTTATTAATTTATTAATTGATCATTATTATAATATATATCAATAAAATTATTATATTGAGTTCACATTATATAAAATTAAATTATTATATTTTCAAAGGTTACAACCTTCAAAAATTAAAAAAAATCAAAAAATTAAATTTTTTGTTTTTTCATTCTTTAAATAAAAACTATAAATCACTAAAGGTCTAAACAATTAAATCACTAAACTCCTAAACCACACAACACCTAAATACTTAAACCATTAAACCGGTATATCCTGAATACTAAATAATAAATCTTAATTTTATTTGTATTCATTATAATTTTAAATATTCATTTTAATTATTTAGTAGTTTATTATTATAGAATTATAAATTACAAAATAAATTATGAGTAAGACAAATATAATTTGAATAATTTATTTTTAATAACAAAAATATAAAGTTAAAAAAAAAAGCAAAAGATTAAAAAAAATTATTATTTAGTAATATATTTTATTTTATAATAATAAATTTAGATTTTGCAAATACTTTTTAAATAATAACTAATTTATTAATAATAGTTTATTAATTTTTTTTATCATAATTATAATATCTAGCAATATAATTATTTATATTGAATTTAAATGAATTATAATTATTAAGATTATTATAAATAAATATTATATTTACATTTAAAAAAATTAAAAATTATTATATTTTCAAAGGATATAATCTTCAAAAATTAAAAAAAATAATGAAAATAATTTTTTTGCTATATGATTGTTTAAATAAAACTTATAAACCATAAATTTCTAAACACTTAAACATATAAACTCCTAAACACAAAAGCCCCTAAATACTTAAACCTTTAAACTCATAAACCTTAAATATAATTTAAATAATTAATTAAAATATTAATTACAAAATAAATTATGAGTGATACAAATATAATTTAAATAATTTATTTTTCATCAAAAAAACATATAAGCTTATAAAAAGAAGCAAAAACTAAAAAAAATTTATTTAGTAATAAATTTTACTTGGATTTTGAATAAATTTAGGTTTTGCAATTATATTTTAATTTATATCCATCATAATAATAATAACATATTAATTTATTTTTTTATAATTGATATCATATTTATCAATAAAATTGTTTATATTTAGTTAATATTGTATATAATTATACTGATTATTATTACTAAATATTGTATTCGCATTTTTAAAAATCTTTGAAAATGTGAAAAAATATCAAAAAAATATTTTTTGTTATTTCATTGTTTAAACAAAACCAATAAACCACTAAATGCCTAAAAACATAAATCGCTAAAGTCCTAAACGAAAAAACACCTAAATAATTAAAATATTAAACTGGTATACATTAATAATAATTCATAAATCTCATTTTAATTTTTATTCAATATAATTTTATATATTTTTTAATTATTTATGAGTTTATTTTTAATGAAATATTAATTACAAAAAAATTATTAGTGAGACAGATATAATTTAAATTAAACTAGTATACCCTAAATAATAAATAATAAATATCATTTTTTTCATTATAATTTTAAATATTCATTTTAATTATTTATTTGTTTATTTTTATATAAATATTAATTAAAAAATAAATTATGAGTTAGACAAATATAATATATATAAATTATTTTTCATCAAAAAAATATAGATAAACTTATTAAAAGAAAAAAAATAAAAATAAAAATAAAAAATTATTATATAATAATATAATTTGCTATGCTTCTTAATCTTTATTGGTTTTATAATTATTTTTTAATTGATATCTATCTTATTAATAATAGATTATTAATTTATTTTTTATCATTATTAGAATATTTATCAATAAAATTGTTTATATTGAATTTATATGATATTTAATTATAATGATTATTATAACTAAATATTGAATTCACTTTTGAAAAAAATTGTAAAATTATTATATTTTCAAAGGTTATAACCTTTGAAAATGTGAAAAAATAAAAAAATATATTTTTTTGATATTTCATTCTTTAAATAAAACCTATAAACCACTAAATGCCTAAACACTTAATTCAATAACTCCTAAATCTCTAAAACCCTAAATAATAAATAAAAATCCTTTTAAAATGGTAACCCTAAATAATAAATAATAAGTCTCAATATTATTTTTTTCATTATAATTTTAAATATTCATTTTAATTATTTATTTGTTTATTTTTATATAAATATTAATTACAAAATAAATTATGAGTTAGACAAATATAATTTATATAAATTATTTTTCATCGAAAAATATAGATAAACTTATAAAAAGAATAAAAAATTTAAAAACTAAAATTTCTTATATAGTAATATATTTTGCACTCATTCTGAATCATTTTTGATTTTGTAATTATATTTTAATTTATATCTATCTTATTAATAATTGTTTATTAATTTATTTTTCGATCATTATTAGAATATTTATCAATAAAATTGTTTATATTGAATTTATATGATATATAAATATAATGATTATTATAACTAAATATTGAATTCACTTTTGAAAAAAATTTAAAAATTATTATATTTTCAAGGTTATAACCTTTAGAATTATGAAAAAATAATAAAAATAAATTTTATGTTATTTTATTTTTTAAATAAAACCTATAAACCACTAAATGCATGCACAGTTATATCAGTAAACTCCTAAACCCGTAATGCCTAAATACATAATCCATTAAAACTGCAATATACTACTTAATAAATTGAATTTATATTTCAATTTATTATTATTTTTAATATTCATTTTAATTATTTATTAGTTTATTTTTATAAAAATTTTTATTACAAAATAAATTATGAGTGCGACACATTTAATTTAAATAATTTATTTTTAATCAAAAGATTTATATACGCTTATAAAAGAAGTAAAAATTTAAAAATTAAAAATTATTATATAGTAATATATTTTACTTTAATTTTGAATCAATTTGGGTTTTGTAAATATTTTTTAATTAATATCTATCTTATTATTAATAGTTTATTAATTTAATTTTTGATCATTATTATAATATCTTTCTATAAAATTATTTATATTGAATTTATATCATATATAATTATTAATATTAGTATAACTAAATATTATATTCACATTTCAAAAAATTATAAATATTAATTTATTTTTTATCGTTATAACCTTTGAAAATCAAAAAAAAATCTAAATTTTTTTTTATTTTTATTATATAAATAAAACCTATAAACCACTAAATGCCTAAAAACATAAATTGATAAACTCCGAAACAACAAAACCCCTAAATAATCAAACCATTAAACTGGTATACCACATATAAAAATCATAAATCTCATTTTAATTTGTATTTATTATAATTTTAAATATTCATTTTAATTATTTATTAGTTTAATTTTTATAGAAATATTAATTACAAAATAAATAATGAGTTAGACAAATATAATTTTAATAATTTATTTTTAATCAAAAAAAATATAAGTATATAAAAGAAGTAAAAATTTAAAAACAAACAAGTATTATTTAATAATATATTTTTCTCTGATTTTGAATCATTATATATAGGTTTTGCAAATATATTTTAATTGCTATCAATCTTATTAATAAAAATTTATTAATTTATTATTTGATCAATTTTATAATATATAACAATAAAATTACTTATATTCAATTTAAATGTCTTATAATTATTAAGATTATTTTATTATTTAAATAAAACTTATAAACCACTAAATGCCTAAACATATAAATCTCTAGACTCCTAAACCCCAAAACCCCCTAAATAGCTAAACCATTAAACCTATATAACTTAAATAAAAAATAATATATCTCATTTTTATTTGTATTCATTATAATTTTAAATATTCATTTTAATTATTTTTTAGTTTATTTTTATAGAAATATTAATTACAAATTAAATAATGAATGAGACATATATAATTTAAATAAATTATTTTTTATAAAAAAATAAGCTTATAAAAATAAACAAAATTTCAAAAATTTAAAATTTTGTTTAGTAATATAATATACTTTGATTTTGAATTATTTTGGTTTCTGCAAATATATTTTAATTAATATCTATCTTATTAATAATAGTTAATTATTTTATTTTTTGATCATTATAATAATATATATTAATAAATTATTTTATATTGAATTTACAACAAATATACTTTTTAAGATTATTATAACTAAATATTGTATTCATATTTTATAACTATTAAAAAATTATTATATTTTCAAAGGTTATAACGATGAAAATCACGAAAATTCATAAAAATTAATTTTTTGGTATTTCTTTGATTAAATAAAACCTATAAACACCTAAATGTGTAAACATATAAATCAATAAACTCATTAAGCCCAAAACCACAAAAAACTTAAACAATTAAAAAGTTATACACTAAATAATAAATCATAAATCTCATTTTTATTAGTATTCATTATAATTTTTAATATACATTTTATTTATTTATTAGTTTATTTTTATAGAAATATAAATTAAAAAATAAATTATTAGTGAGACAAATATAATTTAAATATTTTATTTTTCATCAAAAAATATATTGGCTTATAAATGGATACAAAAATTTTAAAATTTAAAATTAATATTTCGTAAAATATTTCACTTTGATTTTGAAACATTTTAGGTTTTGAAAATATATTTTAAACAATATTTATCTTATTAATAATTGTTTATTTCATTTATATGATCATTATTATAATATATATCAATAAAATAATTTATATTGAATTTATATGATATATAATTATTATGATTATTATAACTCCATAGTATATTCGCTTTTCAAAAAAAATTATAAATTATTATATTTTCAAAGGTTATAACATTCAAAAATGCGAAAAAATAACAAAAATAATTTTTTGTTATTTTATTTTTTATATAAAACCTATAAACCACTAAATGACTAAATTCTAAAATGACTAAACTCCTAAACCCCGAAGCCCATAAATACTTAAAACATTAAATTAATATAGTCCAAATAATAAATCATAAATCTAATTTTTATTAGTATTCATTATAATTTTAAATATTCACCTTACTTATTTATCTGTTTATTTTTATAGAACTATTAATTACAAATTAAATTATTAATGCGACATATATAGTTTAAATAATTTATTTTTAATTAAAAAAATGCTTATAAAAAAGGTAAATTTTTAAAAATAAATAATTATTATTTAGTAATATAGCTTATTTTGATTTTGAATCATTTTATATTTTACACTTATATTTTAATTTATATCATTCTTATAAATACTCGTTTATTAATTTATTTATTGATCATTTTATAATATTTATCAATAAAATTATATTATATTGAGTTTACATTATATATAAATATTAAGATTATTATAACTAAATATTATATTCACATTTAAAAAAAATTAAAAATTATTATATTTTCAAAGGTTATAACCTTCAAAAATTAAAAAAAATCAAAAAATTAAATTTTTTGTTTTTTCATTCTTTAAATAAAAACTATAAATCACTAAAGGTCTAAACAATTAAATCACTAAACTCCTAAACCACAAAACACCTAAATACTTAAACCATTAAACCGGTATATCCTCAATTATAAATAATAAAACTCAATTTTATTTGTATTCATTATAATTTTAAATATTCATTGTATTATTTATTAGTTTATTATTATAGAATTATACATACAAAATAAATTATGAGTAAGACAAATATAATTTAAATAATTTATTTTTAATAACAAAAATATAAACTTATAAAAAAAGCAAAACATTAAAAAAAATTATTATTTAGTAATTTATTTTACTTTGATTTGAATAAATTTAGATTTTTCAAATACTTTTTAAATAATAACTATTTTATTAATAATAGTTTATTAATTTATTTTTGATCATTATTATAATATCTAGCAATGTAATTATTTATATTGAATTTAAATGACTTATATTTATGAAGATTCTTATAAATAAATATTCTATTTACATTTGAAAAAAATTTAAAAATTATTATATTTTCAAAGGATATAACCTTCAAAAATTAGAAAAAATAAAAAAAATAAATTTTATGTTATATCATTGTTTAAATAAAACTTATAAACCACTAAATCCCGAAACACTTAAATCACTAAACTCCTTAACACAAAAGACCCTAAATACTTAAACTTTTAAACTCGTAAACTTAATTATAATTTAAATAATTTATTAAAATATTAATTACAAAATAAATTATGAGTGATATAAATTTAATTTAAATAATTTATTTTTCATCAAAAAAATATATAACCTTATAAAAAGAAGCAAAAACTAAATAACAAAAATTATTATTTAGTAATAAATTTTACTTTGATTTTGAATAATTTTAGGTTTTGCAATTATATTTTAATTTATATCTATCATATTAATAATAGCATATTAATTTATTTTTTGATAATTGATTTAATATCTATCAATAAAATTTTTTATATTTTGTTTAGATTATATATAATTATAATGATTATTATTACAAAATAATGTATTCACATTTTTAAAAAATTTTAAAATTATTATATTTTCAAAGGTTATAACCTTTGAAAATGTGAGAAAATATCAAAAATAATTTTTTTGTTATTTCATTGTTTAAATAAATCCTATAAACCACTAAATGCCTAAACACTTAAATCAATAACTCCTTAATCTCTAAAACCCTAAAAAGATAATTCTTTTAAACTAGTATAACCAAAATAATAAATAATAAGTCACGATATTATTTTTTTCATTATAATTTAAAATATTCATTTTAATTATTTATTCGTTTATTTTTTATATAAATATTAATTACAAAATAAATTTTAGTTAGACAAATATAATTTATATAAATTATTTTTCAACGAAAAATATAGATAAACTGATAAAAAGAATAAAAATTTAAAAACTAAAATTTATTATATAGTAATATATTTTGCTCTACTTCTGAATCATTTTAAATTTAGTAATTATATTTTAATTGATATCTATCTTATTAATAATTGTTTATTAATTTATTTTTTGATCATTATTAGAATATTTATCAATAAAATTGTTTAAATTGAATTTATATGATATATAAATATAATGATTATTATAACTAAATATTGAATTCACTTTTGAAAAAAATTTAAAAATTATTATATTTTCAATGGTTATAACTTTTGGAAATATGAAAAAATAATAAAAAAACATTTTATGTTATTTTATTTTTTAAATAAAACCTATAAACCACTAAATGCATACAGAGTTATATCAATAAACTCCTAAACCCCATAATGCCTAAATACATAAACCATTAAACCATTATATGCTACTTAATAATTAATAAATTGAAGGTTATAACCTTTGAAAATATAATAATTTTTAAATTTTTTTGAAATGTAAATATAATATTTAGTTATAATAACTTAATAATTATAAGACATTTTAATTGAATATAAATAATTTTATTGTTCGATATTATAAAATTGATCAAATAATAAATTAATAAATTATTCTTAATAAGATTGATAGCAATTAAAATATAATTGCAAAACCTATATATAATGATTCAAAATCAAAGTAAAATATATTATAAATAATAATTTTTTGTTGTTAAATGTTTACTTCTTTTTATAAGCTTATATTTTTTTTGATTAAAAATAAATTATTAAAATTATAGTTGTCTCGCTAATTATTTATTATGTAATTAATATTTCTATAAAAATAAACTAATAAATAATTAAAATGAATATTTAAAATTATAATGAATACAAATCAAAATGAGATTTATGATTTATTATATGTGGTATACCGGTTTAATGGTTTGATTATTTTCAAAGGTTATAACCTTTAAAAATAAAATAATTTTTAAAATTTTTAGAAAAGTGAATACTAAGATTAATTATATTAATCATACTAATTATATATCATATAAATTCAATATAAACAATTTTAATGATAGATATTATAATAATGATCAAAAATTAATTTAATAAACTATTATTAATAAAATAAATATTAATTAAAATATATTTACATAACACAAAATGATTCAAAATCAAATCAAAATATATTACTAAATAATAATATTTAATTTTTAAATTTGTCCTTCTTTTTATAAGCTTATATTTTTTTTGATTAAAAATAAATTATTTAAATAATATTTGTCTTACACGAAATTTATTTTGTAATTAATTTTTCTAAATAAGTAAACTATAAATAATTAAAATGAATATTTAAAATTATAATAAATATAAATAAAAATGAGATTTATTATTTATTAAGTAGTATATAGATGTTAAAATGTTTATGTATTTAGGGGTTTCAGGGTTTATGAGCTTACTAATTTAAGTAAGAAATCATTTAATGGTCTAAAGGTTTAATTTAAAAAATAAAATAACTAAAAATTTATTTTTATTATTTTGTCTCATTTTTTAAGATTATAACCTTTGAAAATATAATAATTTTTAAATCTTTTTCAAAAGTGAATACAATATTTATTTATAATAATCATAATAATTATATATCATATAAATTCAATATAAATAATTTTATTGATAGATATTATAATAATTATCAAAAAATAGATTAAAAATCTAATATGAATAAGATTGATATTACTTAAAATATAATATCAAAACCTAAAATGCTTCAAAATCAAAGCAAAATATATTACTTAATAATAATTATTTTTTTAAAATTTTTATTCTATTTATAAGCTTATCTATTTTTTGATGAAAAATAATTTTTATAAATTATATTTTTAACTCATAATTTAATTTATAATTAATATATATATAAATAAAAAACTAAAGAATCAAAATAAATTTTTTAAATTATATTGAAAACAAATAAAAATGAAATTTATTAATTATTATTTATGGTATTCCGGTTTAAAGGATTATCTATATAGGGGTATCTGGATTTTGTAGTTTAGTGATTTACGTGTTTAGGCATTTAGTGGTTTGTAGGTTTTATTTAAACAATAAAATAACAAAAAAATATTTTTTTTTATTTTTTCACATGTTAAAAGATTATAATCTTTGAAAATATAATAATTTTTTTCAAAAGTGAATATAATATTTAGTTATAATAATTATTAAATATATATATCATATAAATTCAATATAAACATTTTTATTGATAAATATTATAATAATGATAAAAAAATAATTTAATAATCTATTATTAATAAGTTAGATGTCAATTAAAATATAATTACAAAACCTAAAATGATTCAGAAGAAAACCAAAATATATAACTATATAATAATTTTTTGTTTTGAATTTTTTTTTCTTTTAAAAAGTTTATCAATAATTTTTTGATGAAAAATAATTTATATAAATTATTTTTGTCTAACTCAATTTATTTTGTAATTAATATTTATATATAAATAAAAAAATAAATAATTAAAATGAATATTTAAAATTATAATGAAAAAAAATGAGGTTTATTATTTATTATTTAGGGATACTAGTTTAATTTAAATTAGATTTGTCTCACTAATAATTTATTTTGTAATTAATATTTTTATAAATAAATTGATAAATAAAAATCTAAAAGTATTCTGAATAAAAATTAAAATATGATTTATGATATATTATTAATGTATACCAGTTTAATGATTTAAGTATTTATAGGTTTTGTCATTAGGAGTTTAGCAATTTATGTTTTTAGGCTTTTAGTGGTTTATAGGTTTTATTTAAAAAAATAAAATAACAAAAAAAATTCCTTTAATTTTTTATCATTTTCATAGGTTATAACATTTGAAAATATAATAAAATTTATAATTTTTTGAAATTTTAATACAATATTTTGTTATAATAATATTAATAATTATATATCATATAAATTTAATATAAATAATTTTATTGATAGATATTATAATAATGATCAAAAATTAAATAAAAAACTATTAATATTAAGAAAGATATTAATTAAAAAATATTTACAAAACCCAAATTGATTCAAAATTCAAGTAACTTAAATTACTTTATAATAATATTTAATTTTTAAATTTATACTTCTTTTATAAGCATATATTTATATTATGTAAATAATATATTATTTAAATTATATTTGTCTCACTCATAATTTATTTTGTAATAAATATTTCTAAATAACTACACTAATAAATAATTATAATGAATATTTAAAAATATAATAAATAGCAATAAAAATTAGATTTATTAATTATTAAGTAGTATTTAGCAGTTTAATGATTTATGTATTTAGGCATTACGGGGTTTAAGAGTTTACTGATTTAACTTTATATGCATTTAGTAGGGCTGCTCACGGGACTCGAAGATTCGTGACCAGACCTAAAGTCTTGTCACGAAAGAATCAGGACTGAGAAAATCTGTTGACTTTGACTTTTCCCATCACGTTCTCTCACATATTTTTTCTTTTGTGGTGTTGTGGTTGGGCCGAATAAGTCGGCTGAATGTGTTACAGTCAGTTTTGTAGAGCTTGCATGTTTGAAATATTTATATGTAATTATACTTAAAATATCATATTAATTAATGGCAATGCACAAGGCACAATCCAGTGGTAAACAAAAAATATAATAAATTGATGATGATCACATCTGAAATGATGAAAGTACTGGTAAATCCAATCATCATCCTTTCATGAACATTCATATTGTTACGGCAGGTGTTGTATATGTAATTTATTTTTACTTAATAATCTGTTTTAATGATCACATCCAACCCGCTTCGGTTAAATGAAGCGGATGTTTATTTTTTCTATAAAATGATTTGTATTTATTTTTTCGGGCGGCTATTTTTTGACCCGGTTGAATTGTTCATCATCCTCTCTTCTTCTCTCTCTGTGATTTTACGACTGCTCCATGCTGCATACTGTAAGATGTTCTATTCTTGGTTTTAATCTGTAATGCATAAGAGTTTTCTGGTGGAGGTACCTAGTCATACTGAGCGACTAGCGAACCACGTTATTTCCTGTGTGGATCTCTCGTGTTTTTTTGATTCTGTCATGGATGCTGTTGGATTGGGATATATATATTGCTTGTTTTTTTGTGTTTTCTGTTGTTTCTATTCTTAATCTCACTACCCGTGGAAGCGTGATTTCCCAACAGTAGGTTCTTCAAATCCAATTGTAAAAGAAAGTCAAGGTACATATGAACCTCAATTTAAAATTCCTCTTGGCACTCTATATTGAGGGATTGTTTTTCTTTGTTTGTGAAGGAAAAGAAGAAATTATTTGATAGCATATTATCTCATTATTATAGAGTTTCATTAAGTACCGACACTTGGACTAGCATTCAAAATTGGTCTTATATATGTTTGACTGTTCATTTCATTGGTTCTAAATGGAATATACTTAAAAGGCTTTTGAACTATTGTGTAATTAAAAGTCATTCTGGAGTTAATATTAGAAATGCTATTGAATTTTGAATGAATGAATGGAGTTTGAGAAAGTTGATGTTCATTACTGTTGACAATGCATCAGATAATGATGTTGCAGTTGAACAATTGAAAAAAAGGCTTGTGAAGAAAAATATTGTACCTTTGAGTGGTGAGCATTTTCATATGAGATGTTGTGCTCATATCCTAACTTAATTGTCAGAGATGGAATTACAGTAGTTGAGGGTGCTATTCAAAAAATTAAAGGAGTGGTCAAATATGTGAGGAGCAGTCCTAAAAGATTAGATATGTTTACGTTATGTGTTGAAGAAGCAAACTTGACATATGGATCTTCACTGCAATTAGATTGCCCTACAAGATGGAATTCAACTTATTTGATGCTACAAATTGATATAAAATATCAAAAAGAATTTGATAAGTTGGAGGACAAAGACAAAAGGTTTTTGAATGAGTTTGGTTCAAATGTTCCAACTTTGAGAGATTGAATAAACTCCAAAATTTTGGCTCGTTTCTTGAAAACTTTTTATGAGTTAACTTGTAAATTTTCTGGCACATAATATTTTACCTCTAGTGTTTATTTTCCTGAGATTATTCAAATTTTGAAAAAATTTGAGCTATGTGAAAATAGTAGAGATACAACGGTATCTGAAATGGGTATGAAAATGAGACATAAATTCAACAAATATTGGAATTCTCTTCATTCAACAAATATTATGCTTTTTGTAGCAGTAGTGTTGGATCCTAGATATAAGCTCAAATATCTCAAGGTTAAGTACACTTAGCATTATAAAGAGGAATTCGTTAAAAATTTGGTAAAAAAAGTTATAAATGCTTTAAATGAGATGATGAATGATTATAAAGATTTAAATGAAGATGAATCAAAAGAAGATGATTTCTCTTCTACTGTTGTGAAGAAAAATGCTGATTTCTTTGATGGTAGTGATACTTATGTTGATGATTTTTTTGTTGAATTGGAGAAAGAACAAGACGTTGCAGCTTAGGAAGAGTTGGATAGGTACTTGGAGGACAAACTTAAAAAAAATAGAATTGATTCAAATCTTCTAAACTAGTGAAAGGTAAATGAGGTTAGGTATCCTTCTTTGGCAAATGTAGCAAGGGATGTATTTGTTATCCAAGCATCTACTGTGGCATATGGATCTACATTTAGCACTAGGGGGAGAACTTTAGATAAATTTAGGAGTTCTTTAACACCTATTAAAGCTGAAGTTCTCATATGTCTACAAGATTGGTTGAGAAACTCAAACAAACCAATTGAAATTGAAGAATTAGTTCAAGACCTTCTTGATGATAATGAATCAGGTTAGTATACAAATCTTGTAAATTGTAATTTCACTTTTACTTATTTTATTCATTAAATTTAATAAAAATATGGTTCAATTACAATTTTCAGAGGGGTCACAAGATCCAAATATTCTTCCAACTATAGTTGGACAACTAAATTTGGAATGGGTGTATTAAATTTTATAAGGTAATATTTTGTTTTTTTATTACTCTTTCATCTTAAAAATTTGTCTACATGATTCACATGTTTTCATCTTTGGTTGTCCTTCTATAGTGGAGGAAGAAAAGGGAGGAGTTGTAGAAGAGATAATTAATTCGGTTTGGATTTTCATTGCTGTTCCGGGACGGACCTTTGAAATGATTATTATCATGGTTGTTATTAGTAGTATTTTTTTGTTATATTAAGCTGCCTAATTTTAGAGATTACTTAAGTAGTAATTGATGCTACCAATGTTTGTGGTCTTCTTTAGCTATTCTTTAATATTTTAAGTAATTGTTTAAAAAATGTAGTATTGCTATTATGGTTAACTTTCACTCGAATGAACAAAGCCAACTTGTGAAAAAACAAAGAACCACATTAAGCACACAACTCGATCCCATTCTATTTAACATTCCTATCCTTTCTGCACATCAAAGCTTTTGACAAGGTAATGGAACTCGTTTGCGGTATTCAGCCTATTTGACAAAACAAAATTGGCTCCAATTTGAGTTTGAAAGATAGATAACTAAGGAATGATAAATGGTACAACAAAAGGTTTCGACATGAACTAACTTGGCTGGTTTGAAGAAAATAAATTGAAAAAAAATGTCTGAACTCCATTCCATCCCAGAACCGTTTTCTCCTACCCAAATTCCCTGATCTCCGTCCCGTCCCATCTGATATTTTCAACCAATGGGACGGGTCTGGATATTTAAAAAAAATCTCTGAACTGTGGGAAGGGACTAGGAATTTGTAATCCCCATCCCGTCCCGTCCCGTCCCATGAGAACCCCTAGCATTTAGTGGCTTATACGTTTTATTTAAAAAAAATAACAAAAAATTATTTTTATTATTTTTTGATATTTTCAAAGGTTATAACCTTTGAAAATATAATAATTTTTAAATTTTTTTCAAATGTGAATACAATATTTAGTTATACTAATCATTATATTTATATATTATATAAATTCAATATAAACAATTTTATTGATAAATATTCTAATAATAATCAAAAGATAAATTAATAATCCATTAATAATAAGATAGATATTAATTAAAATATAATTACAAAACTTAAAATAATTCAGAAGCAAAGACTATATTACTATATAATAATTTTTTGTTTTTGAATTTTTTTTAATAAGTTTATCTATATTTTTTGATGAAAAATAAAATATATAAATTATATTTGTCTAACTCATCATTTATTTTGTTATTAATATTTATATATAATTAAACAAATAAATAATTAAAATTAATATTTAAAATTATAATAAAAAAGATGAGATTTATTATTTATTATTTATTATTTAGGGATACCAGTTTAATTTAAATTAGATCCGTCTCACTAATAATTTATTTTGTAATTAATATTTCTATAAAATTAAACTAATAAATAAATAAAATAAATATTTAAAATTATACTGAATAAAAATTAAAATAAGATTTAAGATTTATTATTAATGTATACCAGTTTAATAGTTTAAGTATTTAGAGGTTTTGTCAATAGGAGTTTAGCGATTTATGTTTTTAGGCTTTTAGTGGTTTATAGGTTTTATATAAAAAAATAAAATAACAAAAAAAAAATCTATAATTTGTTATCATTTTCATAGGTTATAACATTTGAAAATATAATAATATTTAATATTTTTTGAAATGTGAATACAATATTTAGTTATAATAATTTTAATAATTATATATCATATAAATTCAATATAAACAATTTTATTGATAGATATTATAATAATGATCAAAAATTAAATTAATAAACTATTAATAATAAGATAGATATTAATTAAAAAATATTTACAAAACCCAAATTGATTCAAAATTAAAGCAAAAAATATTAATGGATAATAAATTTTAATTTTTTAATTTTTATTGCTTTTATAAGCATATTTTTTTTATTAAAAATAAATTATTTAAAATATATTTGTCGCAATCATAATTTATTTTTTAATAAAAATTTATATAAAAATAAACTAATAAATAATTAAAATGAATATTTAAATTATAATAAATTGAAATAAAAATTAGATTTCTTAATTAATAAGTAATATATAGCGGTTTAATGGTTTATGTATTTAGGCATTACGGGCATTAGGAGTTTACTGATTTAACTGTGTATGCATTTAGTGGTTTATAGGTTTTATTTAAAAATTAAAATAAAAAAATATTTATTTTTATTATTTTTTTATATTTTCAAAGGTTATAACCTTTAAAAATATAATAATTTTTAAATTTTTTTCAAATGTGAATTCAATATTTAGTTATAATAATCATTATATTTATATATCATATAAATTCAATATAAACAATATTATTGATAAATATTCTAATAATGATCAAAAATAAATTAATAATCTATTATTAATAAGAGAGATATCAATTAAAATATAATTACAAAACCTATAATGATTCAGAAGGAAAGCAAAATATATTACTATATATTAATTTTTTGTTTTGAATTTTTTTTTAAAAGTTTATCTATATTATTTTAATGAAAAATAATTTATATAAATTATATTTGTGTAACTCATAATTTATTTTGTAATTAATATTTATATAAAAATAAATATATAAATAATTAAATTTAAATATTTAAAATTAAAATAAAAAAATGAGATTTATTCTTTATTATTTAGGATATACCAGTTTAATTTAAATTAGATCTGTCTCACTAATAATTTATTTTGTAATTAATATTTATATAAAAATAAAATGATAAATAATTAAAATTAAAATTAAAATTATACTGAATAATTAAAATAATTTATTTTGTTCCTCTCTCAACTCTAGAATCATTGCTAAAGCTCTAACCAAAATAATAGGAGCTTTTACTTTATCTCTATTATGTCTCATCATATTTGATGTTGAATCACTGGGCTATCAAAGGTAATTTGACTCATGTACGCTAACAGACTAAACCAAAGTTGTACCCCTATGTGTTGAAATAGCTAGTTGTTGAGGATGCAATTTATATTGATTATTGTAATTTCTTCTAAAATATCTCTCATGAACACACTCAAAGCAATTTTTTTAAAACATAGTTCACCTCTAAAAAAATAACATCCTTGTAGCCTATTAGAACAAACTAGCCCCATGCGCAGTTTGAGCACGGCAAGGAGTATGGGCTCTCTTTCAATCAAAAATCAAAAAATTATTTTATTGGCATGTCTAAGCCCCTTTTTTATATCCTCGTTGGATATGAAAAGTATCATTTCTTTCTTTTTATATTAAATTAGTTATGTATACAAGCTCACAAAACCAAAAAGGTGTAAATGAATCATATTCAAATGTATAAAATGTTTTAATCATTGCTCAAAATATTAGTATTGCATATTGACACTTGAGGTCACAAATCAAAGGAAAAAGCCATTGTCATATTTCCAATCCCAAGAATTTTAGCTATAGAACGTTATAAAGAGTAATACTCGAGCTTTAACTATTTCTAGGGTCATGACTTTTTCTCTTGAGGAATGACCAAAGTTACAATCATTCCTAGTACAATGACTTTGCATTAATAAGATAAAATGCACAAGCTATGGTCATATCCAATACCGTGACCCAGTATTATAGTGATTAAATATGTATTCATGATCATTCTTAGTGCCATAACAATATGTTCAACAGAGAGACACAAGTTATGGCATATTCTCATCGATATGATTTTGTGTTCTATAGACAAAATATACAATCATGACCATTGCTGATGCTACAATAATCTAAAGCAAGAAAGAGACTGAATCCATAACTCACCCCTTGAGTCATGACTTTTTGTTACATATTCAAAAAGATAAATCTGTGACATTCCTAAAAGTTGTGAATTTTAATTAAAATTTAACATTAGTCATTTGATTATAAAAGTGCAAAACATGAGATTTAGGATTTAGGGTTTATGGATTAGGGTTATAGTTTATGGTTTAAGGTTTAGGATTTAAAGTTTAGGGTTTATGGTTTTTTTTTGTTTTTTTTTCGGAAAATACATACTTTATTTATCATTTAGGCACACAAATTACAAGAGACTAAAAAGCTGACTAATTTATGCCATCCCACCAAATCCTATGCACCTTAATGATTCTATGCATAAAATACATAAAAAAACATAATGCCTAATAATTCCAAGCGTACGAATACAACTAAAATCACCTGGCATTCCTAGACTTCAGAGTTGGCATTGAGTCATTATGTGCACTGCTTCCTTTCCATTCAGATTTGTCCAAGCCTTTTGGAGGAACTTGAATGATGCACCATATTAAAACTATGCAAATATAAGATTGTGCATGTGTGTGACATGCAGCATCAAGCGTTTGCCTATTTCATTTCTATGCAATGGAATACATGTAAAACTGAATACCCATAAATCCACAAGTGCATATCTACGGCACTTTGTCAATTCATTCTCACCTCTGAATTCTACATTCTTTTGCTCCAATGATACTCAAAAGAGTATCTCTTGGGTTAGAATGCTTCCTCCTTGAGCTTCAAGAAGTGGCTCTTTGTTGCACCGACAAAATATCAAAAAATATGCATGCATCGGTGTGCATGTATGATGAGGTCCATCTCATAGTCTAATTATCTACACGTACAACCAAGCTAGAATACAAGTAAAATTACAAAATGCTATAAAGATGGGTCTTCTGCTCCTAGGAGTGTAGAATCGCCTAATGTGTATTTACAAAATGCATTAGTAGGCCCCACTTGAGATACTCATGGGTCCAGTTGCCCTCATTGATTCTACATAGAAAACAGACAAGATTTTATGTGTGAGTATGTCATGATCCGTCTCTACAAGTACATGGTGCATACAAAGTCCAAAATACAAATAAGACTACAAACATAAATTACAAGTTTGAATCTTTCGCTCCCGTGTGGTTGGTCTGGACTCCATTGCTTACTGGCCCTGCTTGGTGATGCTTCGGATTTTGCCGGCTCTCCAATTAATCATGGATTACCCGCTACTCCTGTTGGGCAACGGTTGGGTGGCCCTCTATGCTGCCTGATACGGCTAGTGGGACCCACTCCTAGCTACTTCTGGGTTTAGTCCCGACCACTTTGCTCGGTCTCGTCAGTTGTCTGAATGTTATCATCCAGGCTTGCTAGTGGGGCCCTCTACAAGCTGGTGGCACATACTTCTGGATGCTTCTAGGACTTGTTGGCACCTCTAAATGCTACACCAAAATGGACAAGAATATGTGCACGTGTGTATTGTGGTCCGTCGCTATGTGTGTGTGGTGCAGTAGTATCAGGGTTTAGGAGTTTAGCAATTTAAGTATTTAGGTATTTTGTAGTTTATAGGTTTTATTTAAATAATTAAATAACAAAAAAATTATTTTTATGATTTTTTCTCATTTTCAAGGTTATAACCATTGAAAATATTATAATTTTTAATTTTTTTTTCAAATGTTAATACAATATTTAATTATAATAATCATAATATAAATATCATGTAAATTCAATATAAATAATTTTATTGATCAATATTATAATACTGATCATAAAATAGATTAATAAACTATTATTAATAAGATAGATATTACTTAAAATATATTTGCAAAATCTAAAATGATTCAAAATCAAAGTAAAATATATTACTAAATAATAATTTTTTATTTTTAAATTTTTTATTTTTTTTATAAGCTTATAAATTTTTTTAATGAAGATAAATTATTTAAATTATATTTGTCTCATTCATTATTTTATTTTGCAATTAATATTTCTATAAAAATAAACTAATAAATAATTAAAATGAATATTGAAATTATAATGAATACAAATAAAAATGAGATTTATGATTAATTATTTAGGGTATACCGGTTTAATGGTTTAAGAATTTAGGAGTTCAGGAGTTTAGTGATTTAAGTGTTTAGGCATTTAGTAGTTTATATGATTTATTTAAATAAATAAATTACAAAAAAATTATTTTTCGAATTTTTTATCAATTTTGAAGGTTATAAACTTTATAAATATAATAATTTTTAAATTTTTTTCAAATGTGAATACAATATTTAGTTATAATAAACTTAATAATTATATATCATGTAAATTAAAAATAAACAATTTTATTGATAGATATTAATAAACTAAATATAAATATAAATATAATAATGATCAAAAAATAAATTAATAAACTATTATTTATTGATAGATATTTATATATTCTTTATAAATACTTAAACCTTTAAAGATGGTTTAAATGTTTAAGTATTTAAGTGTTTTGGGGTTTGGGGTTTAGGAGTTTAATGATTTAAGCATTTAGGCATTTAGTAGTTTATAGGTTTTATATAAATAATAAAATAACAAAATATTTTTTTTGTGATTTTATCTTATTTTCAAAGATGATAACCTTTAAAAATATAATAATTTTTAAATTATTTTCAAATGTAAATTTAATATTTAGTTATAATAATCTTTATAATTATATATCATGTAAAATCAATATAAACAATATTATTGATAAATATTCTAATAATGATCAAAAAATAAATTAATAATCTATTATTAATAAGATAGATATCAATTAAAATATAATTACAAAACCTTAAATGATTCAGAAGCAACCCAAAATATATTACTAAAAGATAATTTTTTTTAAAAAAAAATTTCTTTTAAAAAGTTTATCTATAATTTTTTGATGAAAAATAATTTATATAAATTATTTTTGCCTAGCTCAATTTATTTTGTAATTAATATTTATATATAAATAAACAAATAAATAATTAAAATGAATATTTAAAATTATAATAAAAAAAATGAGATTTATTATTTATTATTTAGGGATACTATTCTAATTTAAATTAGATCTGTCTCACTAATAATTTATTTTGTAATTAATATTTCTATAAAAAAAACTGATAAATAATTAAAATAAAAATTTAAAATTATACTGTATAAAAATTAAAATGAGATTTATGATTTTTTATTAATCTATACTAGTTTAATGGAATAAGTATTTAGATGTTTTGTCGTTTAGGAGTTTAGCAATTTATGTTTTTAGGCTTTTAGTGATTTATAGGTTTTATTTAAAAAATAAAATAACAAAAAAATGTTTATAATTTGTTATCATTTTCATAGGTTATAATCTTTGAAAATATAATAATATTTACAATTTTTTGAAATGTGAATACAATATTTAGTTATAATAAAATTAATATTTATATATCATATAAATTCACTATAAACAATTTTATTGATAGATAATATAATAATGATCAAAAATTAAATTAATAAACTATTAATAAAAGATAGATATTAATTAAAAAATATTTACAAAACCCAAATTGATTCAAAATTAAAGTAAAATATATTACTGGATAATAATTTGTAATTTTTAAATTTTTACTTCTTTTATAAGCGTATATATATTTTAAATTATATTTGTCGCACTCATAATTTATTTTGTAATAAATATTTTTATAAAAATAAATTAATAAATAATTAAAATGAATATTTAAAATTATAATAAATAGAATTAAAAATTAGATTTATTAATTATTAAGTAGTATATATCAGTTTTATGGTTTATGTATTTTGGCATTACGGGGATTAGGAGTTTACTGATTTAACTTTGTATGCATTTAGTGGGTTATAGGTGTTATTTAAAAAAATATCAAAAAATTTATTTTTTTTATTTTTTGATATTTTCAAAGATTATAAACTTTGAAAATATAATAATTTTTAAATTTTTTTCAAAAGTGAATACTATATTTAGTTATAATAATCATTATATTTATATATCTTATAAATTCAATATAAATATTTTTATTGATAAATATTCTAATAATGATCAAAGAATAAATTAATAATGTATTATTAATAAGATAGATATCAATTTAAATATAATTACAAAACCTAAAATGATTCAGAAACAAAGCAAAATATATTACTATATACTAATTTTTTGTTTTGAATTTTTTTTCTTTTAAAAAGTGTATCTATATTTTTTTGATGAAAAGTAATTATATAAATTATATTTGTCTAACTCTATTTATTCTTTAATTAATAATTATATAAAAATAAACGAATAAATAATTAAAATAAATATTTTAAATTATAATGAAAAAAATAATATTGAGATTTATTATTTATTATTTAGGGTATACCGGATTAAAATGATTATCTATTTAGGGTTTTAGAAATTTCGGAGTTATTGATTTAAGTATTTAGGCATTTAGTGGTTTATAGGATTTATTTAAACATTGAAATAACAAAAAAATTATTTTTGTTATTTTTTAACATTTTCCAAGGTTATAACATTTGAAAATATAATAATTTTAAAATTTTATTATAATGTGAATAAAATATCTAGAAATATTAATCATTATAATTATATATAATATATACTAATTATAAATAATTTTATTGATAGATATGATACAATTATCAAAAAATAAATTAATAAACTATTTTTAATATGATAGATATAAATTAAAATATAATTACAAAACCTAAAATAATTCAAAATCAAAGTAAAATTTATTAATAAATAATAATTTTTTGTTTTTAAATTTTTATTTCTTTTTATAAGATTATATTTTTTTTATTAAATGTAAATTAATAATATTATATTTGGCTGACTAATTATTTATTTTATAATTAATATTTATATAAAAAATAAACTAATAAATATTTAAAATGAATATTTAAAATTATAATGAATACAAATTAAAATGAGATTTAAGATTTATTATTGCTGTATATGTAATTTATTTTTTGATAATCTGTTTGTATAACCAAATATTTTTTCTTTTTTAATATTTTCATGTAAGTGCATTAAAGGAAATATTAAGAGGCCTGGGATGCAGTAGTAGCACAATAATGGAGGTCTCGCTGACCAGACAGTCGGCCAAAATTGGAATAGAGCCTGACCCGTCTAATGATCCGACCAGCTCCGGTTAAATGAATCGAGAGAAATTTTAATATAAAATGTTTTGTAATTTTATTTTCGGGTGGCTGTTTTTGGACCCGTGGAACTGTTCATCATCTCTCTCTCTTCTCACTGTGCGATTTATAGTGACTATTCTGTGTGCTACATACTGTAATCATTTCTATTACTTTAATCTGTAACGCATAAGCATTTTCTTGTGGATTTAGTTAGTCGTACTGAGCGACAAGCGAACCACATTTTTTTCGGTGTTTATATCTCATTTTTTGATTCTATCACGGATGGTTGCTGAATTGGGATATATATATTGCTTGTTTTCTGTTGTTTCTGTGTTTCTGTATCTCAATATCACTACCGTGGAAGCACAATTGCCCGACAATTATATATGGTATACCGGTTTAACGGATCGATTATTTAGGGGTTTTGTCATTTAGGAGTTTAGTAATTTATGTTTTTAGGCATTTAGTGGTATATAGGTTTTATTTATATAATA
Source organism: Sapria himalayana (assembly GCA_029783825.1). NCBI lineage: Eukaryota > Viridiplantae > Streptophyta > Magnoliopsida > Malpighiales > Rafflesiaceae > Sapria > Sapria himalayana. The sequence continues at coordinate 51,137 of JAREIK010002927.1, forward strand.
AAAATAAAAAAAAATTTGATTTTTTTAGATTTTCAAAGATTATAACCTTTAAAAATAAAATAATTTTTAAAATCTTTTGAAATGTGAATACCATGTATAATTATATTAATCTTATTAATTATATATGATATAAATTCAAATTAAATAATTTTAATGATAGATATTATAATAATGATCAAAAATTAAATTAATAAACTATTATAAATAATATAAATATTAATTAAAATATCTTTACATAACACAAAATGATTCAAAATCAAATCAAAATATATTACTAAATAATAATATTTAATTTTTAAATTTTTCCATTTTTTATAAGCTTATATTTTTTTACGATTAAAAATAAATTATATAAATATCTGTCTCACTCGAAATTTATTTTGTAATTAATTTTTCTAAAAATTAAAATATAAATAATTAAAATGAATATTTAAAATTATAATAAATAGAAATAAAAATAAGATTTATTATTTATTAAGTAGTATACAGCTGTTATAAGGTTTAAGTATTTAGGGGTTTCAAGTTTTATGAGCTACTAATTTAAGTAAGTAAACATTTAGTGGTCTATAGGTTTTATTTAAAAAATAAATAACAAAAAATTTATTTTTTGTATTCTTTCTCATTTTTTAAGATTAAAACCTTTGAAAATATTATAATTTTTAAATTTTTTTTCAAAAGTGAATACAATATTTATTTATAATAATCATAATAATTATATATCATATAAATTCAATATAAACAATTTTATTGATAGATATTCTAATAATTATCAAAAAATAAATTAAATCTCTATTATGAATAAGATTGATATTACTTAAAATATAATATCAAAACCTAAAATGATTCAAAAACAAAGCAAAATATATTACTTAATAATAATTATTTGTTTTTAAATTTTTATTATTTTTCTAAGCTTGTCTATTTTTTGATGAAAAATAATTTATATAAATTATATTTTTAACTCATAATTTATTTTATAATTAATATATATATATAAATAAAAAACTAAACAATCAAAATGAATTTTTTAAATTAAATTGAAAACAAATAAAAATGAGATTTATTAATTATTATTTAGGGGATACTTGGTTAAATGATTATCTATATAGGGGTATCGGGATTTTGTAGTTTAGTGATTTTAGTAATTTGGCATTTAGTGATTTATAGGTTTTATTTACACAATGAAATAAAAAAAATATTTTTTTTTGTTTTTTCACATGTTTAAAGGTTATAATCTTTGAAAATATAATAATTTTAAAATTTTTTTCATAAGTGAATACAATATTTAGTTATAAATTTTATTGATAAATATTCTAATAATGATAAAAAAATAAATTAATAATCTATTATTAATAAGTTAGATATCAATTAAAATATAATTTCAAAACCTAAAATGATTCAGAAACAAACTAAAATATATTACTATAGAATAATTTTTTGTTTTAAATTTTTTTCTTCTTTTAATAAGTTTATCTATATTTTATTGTGAAAAATAATTTATATAAATTATATTTTTCTAACTTATAATTTAATTTGTATTTAATATTTATATAAAAATAAACAAATAAATAATTAAAATGAATATTTAAGATTATAATGAAAAAAATAAAAAAGAGATTTATTATTTATTAATTAGGATATACGTGTTAAAAAATTTATCTATTTAGGGTTTTCGAGATTTAGAAGTTATTGATTTAAGTATTTAGGCAATAATGGTTTATAGCTTTTATTAAAACAATGAGATAAAAAAAATTATTTTTGATATTTTTTCAAATTTTCAAATGTCATAACATTTGAATATATAATAATTTTAAAGTTTTTTAAAAATGTGAATACAATATTTAGTTATAATAATTATTATAACTATATATAATATCAACTAAATATAAACAATTTTATTGATAGATATTATATCAATTATCAAAAAATAAATTAATAAACTATTATTAATATGATAGATATAAATCAAAATATAATTAAAAAACCTAAAATGATTCAAAATCAAAGTAAAATTTATTACTAAATAATAATTTTTTTTAGTATTTGCATCATTTTATAAGCAAATATATTTTTTTGATGAAAAATATATAATTTAAATTATATTTGTATCACTCATAATTTATTATGTAATTAATATTTATATAAATTATTTAAATTATATTTAAGGTTTACGAGTTTAAAGGTTTAAGTATTTAGGGGCTTCAGGGGTTTAAAAGGTTAGAGATTTATTTATTTAGGCATTTAATGATTTATATGTTTTATTTAAACAATTATATAACAAAAAATTTATTTTTATTATTTTTTCTCTTTTTTGAAGGTTATAACCTTGGAAAATATAACAATTTTTAAATTTTTTTATATGTAAATACTATATTTAGTTATGATAATCTTAATAATAATATATCATGTTAATTTAATATAAACAATTATATTGATAGATATTATATTAATGATCAAAAAATAAATTAATAAACTATTATTAATAAGATATGTATTTTTTAAAATCTATTTGCTAAACGAAAATTTATTCAAAATCAAAGTAAAATATATTACTTAATAATAATTTTTTTGATGTTTTGCTTCTTTTTATAAGTTTATATTTTTTGTTATTAAAAGTAAATTATTTAAATTATATTTGTCTTCCACATAATTTATTTTTAATTGATAATTCTATAAAAATAAACTAATAAATAATTAAAATGAATATTTAAAATTATAATGAATACAAATAAAATTGAGATTTATTATTTATTATTCAGAATATACTAGTTTAATGGTTTAAGTATTAATGTGTTTTTGGGTTTTGTGATTTAAGTGTTTAGGACTTTAGTGATTTATAGTTTTTATTTAAAGAATGAAAAAATAAAAAATTAAATTTTTTGATTTTATTTTTAATTTTTGAAGCGTTATAACCTTTGAAAATATAATAATTTTTAATTTTTTTAAAATGTTAATATAATATTTAGTTATAATATTCTTAATAATTATATATAATGTAAACTCAATATAAATAATTTTATTAATAGATATTATAATAATGATCAATAAAAAATTAATAAACTATTATTAATAAGAATGATATAAATTAAAATATAATTGCAAAAACTAAAATGATTCTAAATCAAAATAATATATATTACAAAATAATTAATTTTTGTTTTTAAAATTTTGATTCTTTTTATAAGCATATATTTTTTTATAAAAAATAAATTATTTAAAATAGATCTGTCTCACTAATAATTTATTTTGTAATTAATATTTCTATAAAAATAAACTGATAAATAATTAAAATAAAAATTTAAAAGTATACTTAATAAAAATTAAAATGAGATTTATGATTTATTATTATTGTATACCAATTTAATTGTTTAAGTATTTAAACGTTTTGTCATTTAGGAGTTTAGCGATTTATGTTTTTAGGCATTTAGTGGTTTATAGGTTTTATTTAAACAATAAAATAATCAAAAAAAATTTGTAATTTTTTTTCATTTTCATAGGTTATAAAAATATAATAATATTGAGTTATAATAATATTTAAAATATAATAATATTTAAAATATTTATAATATCATATAATAATATATGATATATAAAAATATTTATTAATTTTCATAGGTTATAACCTTTGAAAATATAATAATATTAAAATATTTTTTGAAATGCGAATACAATATTTAGATATAATAATTTTTATATTATATATCATATAAATTCAATATAAACAATTTTATTGATAGATATTATAATAATGATCAAAAATTAAAATTAATAAACTATTAATAATAAGATTAATATTAATTAAAAAATATTTACATAACCCAAATTGATTCAAAATTAAATTAAAAAATATTACTAGGTAATAATTTTTAATTTTTAAATTTTTACTTCTTTTATAAGCGTATATTTTTTTTTGATTAAAAATAAATTATTTAAATTATATTTGGCACACTCATAATTTATTTTGCAATAAATATTTATATATAAATAAACTTATAAATAATTAAAATGAATATTTAAAATAATAATAAATTGAAATATAAATTAGATTTCTTAATTATTAAGTAGCATATAGCGGTTTAATGGTTTATGTATTTAGGCATTACGGGCCTTAGAAGTTTAATGATTTAAATGTGTATGCATTTAGTGGTTTATAGGTTTTATTTAAAATTAAAATAACAAAATACTTATTTTTATTATTTTTTGATATTTTCTAAGGTTATAACCTTGAAAAATATAATAATTTTTAAATTTTTTTCAAAAGTGAATTCAATATTTAGTTATAATAATCATTATATTTATATATCATGTAAATTCAATATAAACAATTTTATTGATAAATATTCTAATAATGATCAAAAAATAAATTAATAATCTATTATTAATAAGATAGATATCAATAAAAATATAATAAAAAATCCTAAAATGATTCAGAAGGAATCAAAATATATTACTATATAATAATTTGTTGTTTTGAAATTTTTTTTTCTTTTAAAAAGTTTATCAATATTTTTTTGATGAAAAAATAATTTATGTAAATTATATTTGTCTAACTCATAATTTATTTTTTTAATTAATATTTATATAAAAATAAACAAATAAATAATAAAAATGAATATTTTAAATTATAATGAAAAAAATATATTAAGATTTATTCGTTATTATTTTGGGTATACCAGTCTTATTTAAATTAGATCCGTCTCACTAATAATTTATTTTGTAATTAATATTTCTATAAAAATAAACTGATAAAAAATTAAAATAAAAATTTAAAATTATATTGAATAAAAATTAAAATGAGATTTATGAATTATTATTAATGTATACCAGTTTAATATTTTAAGTAGTTAGATGTTTTTTCGTTTTTTAGCGATTTATGTTTTTAGGCATTTAGTGATTTATAGGTTTTATTTAAACAATGAAATAACAAAAAAATTATTTTTGATATTTTTTCACATTTTCAAAGTTTACCTTTGAAAATATAATAATTTTAAATTTTTTTAAAAATGTGAATACAATATTTAGTAATAAGAATCATTATAATTATATATAATATAAACTAAATATAAACAATTTTATTGATAGATATGATATCAATTATCAAAAAATAAATTAATATTCTATTATTAATATGATAGATATAAATTAAAATATAATTGCAAAACCTAAAATTATTCAAAATCAAAGTAATATTTATTACCAAGTAATAATTTTTGTTTTTTTGTTTTTGCTTTTTTTATAAGCTTATTTTTTTTTGAAAAATAAATTATTTAAATTATATTTAAGGTTTACGAGTATAAAGTTTTAAGTATTTAGGGGCTTTTGTGTTTAGGAGTTTATAGAATTAAGTTCTTAGGCATTTAGTGGTCTATAAGTTTTATTTAAACAATTATATAACAAAAAAATTATTTTTATAATTCTAATTTTTGAAGCTTATATCCTTTGAAAACATAAAAATTTTTAAAATTTTTTCAAATGTAAATATAATATTTAGTTATAATAATCTTAATAAATATAAGTCATTTAAATTCAATATAAATAATCACATTGCTAGATATTAAAATAATGATCAATAAATAAATTAATAAACTATTATTAATAAGATAGATATTATTTAAAATATATTTGCAAAATCTAAATTTATTCAAAATCAAAGTATATATTACTAAATAATAATTTTTTTAATATTTTGCTTTTTTTTATTAGTTTATATTTTTGTTATTAAAAATAAATTATTTAAATTATAATTGTCTTCCTCATTAATTATTTTGTAATTTATAATTATATAAAAATAAACTAATAATTAATTAAAATAAATATTTAAAATTATAATGAATTCAAATAAAATTGAGATTTATTATTTATTATTCAGGATATACATATTTAATGGTTTATGTATTTAAGTGTTTTGGGGTTTAGTCATTTAAGTGTTTATGCCTTAAGTGATTTTATCTAATTTTTGAAGGTTATAACCTTTGAAAATATAATAATTTTTCTTTTTTTAAAAATGTGAATATAATATTTAGTTATGATAATCTTGATAATTATATATAATGTAAAATCAATATAAATAATTTTATTGATAGATATTATAATAATGATCAATAAATAAATTATTAAACTATTATTAATTAGAATGATATAAATTAAAATATAATTGCAAAATCTAAAATTATTCAAAATTAAATTAAAATAAATTACTACATAATAATATTTTGTTTTAAAAATTTTGCCTCTTTTTATGATCTTATATTTTTTTGATGAAAAATAAATTATTTATATTATATCGGTCTCACAAATAATTTATTTTGTGATTAATATTTCTATAAAAATAAACTGATAAATAATTAAAATGAATATTTAAAATTATAATGAATACTAATAAAAATGAGATTTATTATTTATTATTTACAGTATACTAATTGAAAGGCTTATGTATTTATGGGCTTCGGGGTTTAGGAATTTAGTCATTAAGATTTAAGTATTTTGTGGTTTATAGATTTTATTTAAAAAATCTAATAACAAAAAATTTATTTTTTTATTTTTTCTTATTTTGAAAGGTTATAACCTTTGAAAACTTAATAATTTTTAAATTTTTTTAAAATATGAAAATATTATTTTGTTATAATAATCTAAATAATTATATATTATGTAAATTCAATATAAATAATTTTTTTTATAGATTTTATGATGACGATAATAAAATAAATTAATAAACTATTATTAATAAAATAGATATTAAATAAAATGTATTTGCAAAACCTAAAATGATTCAAAATCAAAGTAAAATATATTTATAAGATAGATATTAAATAAAACTATTATTAAATAGATAAAATATACAGGTTTAAAAGATTATATATTTAGGAGTTTGGGGATTTAAGAATTTAGTGATTTAAGTGTTTAGGCATTTAGTAGTTTATAGGTTTTATTTAAAAAATAAAATAACAAAAAAAAATTTTGTTATTTGTTCTCATTTTTGAATGATATAACCTTTGAAACTATAACAATTTTTAAATTTTATTTAAATGTGAATACTATATTTAGTTATGATAATCTTAATAATTATATATCATGTAAATTCAATATAACAATTATATTGATATATATTATAATAATGATCATACAAAAGATTAATAAACAATTATTAAGAAGATAAATATTGTTTAAAATATATTTACAAAACCTAAAATGATTCAAAATCAAAGTGAAATATTTTACTAAATATTAATTTTAATTTTTTAAATTTTTGTATCCATTTATAAGCTTATATATTTTTTGATGAAAAATAAATTATTTAAATTATATTTGTTTAACTATTAATTTATTTTTTTAATTTATATTTCTATAAAAATAAACTAATAAATAATTAAAATGTAATATATAAAATTCTAATGAATACTAATAAAAATGAGATTTTTGATTTATTATTTAGGGTATACCTATTTAATGGTTTAATGTTTATTGTGGTTTGGGGTTAATGAGTTTATTGATTTATATGTTTACACATTTAGGGTTTATTTATTGATTTATAGGTTTTATTTAATCAATGAAATAACAAAAAATTTATTTTTATGAATTTTCGTGATTTTCACAGGTTATGACCTTTGAAAATAAAATAATTTTTAATAGTTCTAAAATATTAATGTTTTTTGTGGTTTAGGAGTTTAGTGATTTATTTTTTAGACCTTTAATGATTTATAGTTTTTATTTAAAGAATGAAAAAACAAAAAATTTAATTTTATGATTTTTTTTAATTCTTGAAGGTTATAACCTTTGAAAATATAATAATTTTAAATTTTTTTTAAATGTGAATATAATATTTAGTTATAATAATCTTAATAATTATATATAATGTAAACTCACTATAAATAATTTTATTGATACATATTATAATAATGATCAATAAATAAATTAATAAACTAGTATTTATAAGAATGATATAAATTAAAATATAATTGTATAATCTAAAATGATTAAAAATCAAAAAAAAAGATATTTTAATAAATAATAATTATTTATTTTTAAAAATTTGCCTTTTTTATCAGCATTTTTTTAATGAAAAATAAATTATTTAAACTATATATGTCGCACTAATAATTTATTTTGTAAATAATATTTCTATAAAAATAAATTGATAAATAATTAAAATGAATATTTAAAATTATAATGAATACTAATAAAAATTAGATTTATGATTTATTATTTGGACTAAACAAATTTAATGTTTTAAGTAATTATGGGCTTCGGGGTTTAGGAGTTTAGTCATTTTAGAATTGTCATTTAGTGGTTTATAGGTTTTATATAAAAAATAAAATAAAAAAAATTTAATTTTGTTATTTTTTCTCATTTTTGAATGTTATAAACTTTGAAAATATAATAATTTATAATTTTTTTTGAAAAGCGAATATAATATGAAGTTATAATAATCATAATAATTATATATCATATAAATTCAATATAAACTATTTTATTGATATTTATTATAATAATGATCATAAAAAAGTAATAACCAATTATTAATAAGATAAATATTGTTAAAATTATATTTCAAAACCTAAAATGAGTCAAAATCAAATTGAAATATTTTACTAAATATTAATTTTAAATTTTTAAATTTTTGTATCCATTTATAAGCATATATATTTTTTGATGAAAAAAATTTATTTAAATTATATTTGTTTCACTATTAATTTATTTTTTAATTTATATTTCTATAAAAATAAACTAATAAATAATTAAAATGTATATATAAAATTATAATGAATACTAATAAAAATGAGATTTATAATTAATTATATAGGGTATACCTATTTAATGGTTTAAGTTTATTGTGGTTTTGGGGTTAATGAGTTTATTGATTTATATGTTTACACATTTTCGGTTTATAGGTTTTATTTAATCAATGAAATAACAAAAAATTTATTTTAATGAATTTTCGTGATTTTCAAAGGTTATAACCTTTAAAATATAATAATTTTTTAATAGTTCTGAAATATGAATACAATACTCAGTTATAATAATCTTAATAATTATATTTGTTGTAGATTCAATATAAAAAATGTATTAATATATATTATAATAATAATCAAAAAATAAATTAATAAACTATTATTAATAAGATAAATATTAATTAAAATATATTTGCAGAACACAAAATAAATCAAAATCAAAGTAAATTATATTGCTGAAAAAAATTTTAAATTTTTGAAATTTTGTTTATTTTTATAAGCTTTTTTTTCGTAAAAAATAAGTTATTTAAATTATACCTGTCTCACTCATTATTTATTTTGTAATTAATATTTAAATTATCATTTTTGATGTTTATATAACCTTTGAAAATATAATAATTTTTAAATATTTTTCAAATGTAAATATACTATTAAGTTATAATAATCTTAATAATTATAAGATATTTAAATTCAATATAAGTAATTTTATTGTTAGATATTATAAAATTTATCAAATAATAAATTAATAAACTATTCTTAATAAGATTGATAGCAATTAAAATATAATTGCAAAACCTAAATATAATGATTCAAAATCAAAGTAAAATATATTTCTAAATAATAATTTTTTGTTTTTAAATTTGTACTTCTTTTTATAAGCTTATATTTTTTTTTCATTAAAAATAAATTATTAAAATTATATTTATCTCACTCATTATTTATTTTGTGATTGATATTTCTATAAAAAATAAACTAATAAATATTTAAAATGAATATTTAAAATTATAATGAATACAGATTAAAATGAGATTTATGATTTATTATATATTGTATACCGGTTTAATGGATTGATTATTCAGTGGTTTATAGGTTTTATTTATATAATAAAAATTTAAAATTCTATTTTTGATTTTTTCTGATTTTCAAAGGTTATAACCTTTGAAAATAAAATAATTTTTAAAATATTTCGAAATGTGAATACCATGTATAATTATATTAATCTTACTAATTATATATCATATAAATTCAATATAAATAATTTTAATGATAGATATTAATATAAGATCAAAAATTAAATTAATAAACTATTATTAATAATATAAATATTAATTAAAATATATTTACATAACATAAAATGATTCAAAATCAAATCAAAATATATTACTAAATAATAATATTTTATTTATAAAATTTTGATTCTTTTTATAAGCTTATATTTTTTTTATTAAAATAAATTATTTAAATAATATTTGTCACGCTCGAAATTTATCTTGTAATTAATTTTTCTAAAAAATTAAACAATAAATAATTAAAATGAATATTTAAAATTATAATAAAAGAATAAAAATGAGATTTATTATTTATTAAGTAGTATATAGTTATTAAAAGGTTTACGTATTTAGGGGTTTCGGGATTTATGATATTTTTGAATATTTAAAATTAAAAAGAAAAAAAAATGAGATTTATTCTTTATTATTTGGGATATTCTGGTCTAATTTAAATTAGATCTGTCTCACTAACAATTTATTTTGTAATTAATATTTCTATAAAAATAAACCGATAAATAATTAAAATAAAAATTAAAATTATATTGAATAATTAAAATAATTTATTTTGTTCCTCTCTCAACTCTAGGATGATTGCTAAAGCTCTAACAAAAATAATATTAGCTTTTACTTTATCTCTATTATGTCTCATCATATTTGATGTTGAATCACTGGGCTATAAAAGGTAATTTGACTAATGTAAGTTAACAGACTAGACCAAAGTTGTACCCCTATGTGTTGAAATAGCTAGTAGTTGAGTATGCTATTTATATTGATTATTCTAATTCTTCTAAAATATCATTCATGCACACACTCAAAGCAATTTTTTTAAAACATAGTTCACCTCTAAAAAAATAACCACCTTTTAGCCTATTAGAACAAACTAGCCCCGAGGCAGTTTGAGCAGGCAAGAATTATGGGCTCTCTTTCAATCAAGAATCAAAAAATTATTTTATTGGCATGTCTAAGCCCTTTTTTATATCCTCATGGATATGAAAGTATCATTTCTTTCTTTTTATATTAAATGAGTTATGTATACAAGCTCACAATACCCAAAAATGTGTAAATGAATCATATTCAAATGTATAAAAGGTTTTAATCATTGCTCAAATATTAGTCTTGCAT
>JAREIK010002927.1:65255-102591 GCA_029783825.1 Sapria himalayana
TTCTCATTGTTTTAATAAAAGCTATAAACCATTTTTGCCTAAATACTTAAATCAATAACTTCTAAATCTCGAAAACCCTAAATAGATAAATTTTTTAACACGTATATCCTAATTAATAAATAATAAATCTCTTTTTTATTTTTTTCATTATAATCTTAAATATTCATTTTAATTATTTATTTGTTTATTTTTATATAAATATTAAATACAAATTAAATTATAAGTTAGAAAAATATAATTTATATAAATTATTTTTCACAATAAAATATAGATAAACTTATTAAAAGAAGAAAAAAATTTAAAACAAAAAATTATTCTATAGTAATATATTTTAGTTTGTTTCTGAATCATTTTAGGTTTTGAAATTATATTTTAATTGATATCTAACTTATTAATAATAGATTATTAATTTATTTTTTTATCATTATTAGAATATTTATCAATAAAATTATTTATATTTAATTTATATAATATATAAATTTAATAAATATTATAACTAAATATTGTATTCACTTATGAAAAAAATTTTAAAATTATTATATTTTCAAAGATTATAACCTTTAAACATGTGAAAAAACAAAAAAAAATATTTTTTTTATTTCATTGTGTAAATAAAAACTATAAATCACTAAATTCCAAATTACTAAAATCACTAAACTACAAAATCCTGATACCCCTATATAGATAATCATTTAACCAAGTATCCCCTAAATAATAATTAATAAATCTCATTTTTATTTGTTTTCAATTTAATTTAAAAAATTCATTTTGATTGTTTAGTTATATATATATATATATATTAATTATAAAATAAATTATGAGTTAAAAATATAATTTATATAAATTATTTTTCATCAAAAAATAGACAAGCTTAGAAAAATAATAAAAATTTAAAAACAAATAATTATTATTAAGTAATATATTTTGCTTTGTTTTTGAATCATTTTAGGTTTTGATATTATATTTTAAGTAATATCAATCTTATTCATAATAGAGATTTAATTTATTTTTTGATAATTATTAGAATATTTATCAATAAAATTGTTTATATTGAATTTATATGATATATAATTATTATGATTATTATAAATAAATATTGTATTCACTTTTGAAAAAAAATTTAAAATTATTATATTTTCAAAGGTTTTAATCTTAAAAAATGAGAAAGAATACAAAAAATAAATTTTTTGTTATTTATTTTTTAAATAAAACCTATAGACCACTAAATGTTTACTTACTTAAATTAGTAGCTCATAAAACTTGAAACCCCTAAATACTTAAACCTTATAACAGCTGTATACTACTTAATAAATAATAAATCTTATTTTTATTTCTATTTATTATAATTTTAAATATTCATTTTAATTATTTATATTTTAATTTTTAGAAAAATTAATTACAAAATAAATTTCGAGTGAGACAGATATTTATATAATTTATTTTTAATCGTAAAAAAATATAAGCTTATAAAAAATGGAAAAATTTAAAAATTAAATATTATTATTTAGTAATATATTTTGATTTGATTTTTAATCATTTTGTGTTATGTAAAGATATTTTAATTAATATTTATATTATTTATAATAGTTTATTAATTTAATTTTTGATCATTATTATAATATCTATCATTAAAATTATTTAATTTGAATTTATATCATATATAATTAATAAGATTAATATAATTATACATGGTATTCACATTTCAAAAGATTTTAAAAATTATTTTATTTGTAAAGGTTATAATCTTTGAAAATCTAAAAAAAATCAAATTTTTTTTTTATTTTTATTATATAAATAAAACCTATATACCACTAAATGCCTAAAAACATAAATTACTAAACTCCTAAATGACAAAACCCCTAAATAATCGATCCGTTAAACCGGTATACCATATATAATTGTCGGGCAATTGTGCTTCCACGGTAGTGATATTGAGATACAGAAACACAGAAACAATAGAAAACAAGCTATATATATATCCCAATTCAGCAACCATCTGTGATAGAATCAAAAAATGAGATATAAACACCGAAAAAAATGTGGTTCGCTTGTCGCTCAGTACGACTAACTAAATCCACAAGAAAATGCTTATGCGTTACAGATTAAAGTAATAGAAATGATTACAGTATGTAGCACACATAATAGTCAATATAAATCGCACAGTGAGAAGAGAGAGAGATGATGAACAGTTCCACGGGTCCAAAAACAGCCACCCGAAAATAAAATTACAAAACATTTTATATTAAAATTTCTCTCGATTCATTTAACCGGAGCTGGTCGGATCATTAGACGGGTCAGGCTCTATTCCAATTTTGGCCGACTGTCTGGTCAGCGAGACCTCCATTATTGTGCTACTACTGCATCCCAGGCCTCTTAATATTTCCTTTAATGCACTTACATGAAAATATTAAAAAAGAAAAAATATTTGGTTATACAAACAGATTATCAAAAAATAAATTACATATACAGCAATAATAAATCTTAAATCTCATTTTAATTTGTATTCATTATAATTTTAAATATTCATTTTAAATATTTATTAGTTTTTTTTATATAAATATTAATTATAAAATAAATAATTAATCAGCCAAATATAATATTATTAATTTACATTTAATAAAAAAAAATATAATCTTATAAAAAAGAAATAAAAATTTAAAAACAAAAAATTATTATTTATTAATAATTTTTTACTTTGATTTTGAATAATTTTAGGTTTTGTAATTATATTTTAATTTATATCTATCATATTAAAAATAGTTTATTAATTTTTTTTTGATAATTGTATCATATCTATCAATAAAATTATTTATAATTAGTATATATAATATATAATTATAATGATTAATATTTCTAGATATTTTATTCACATTATAATAAAATTTTAAAATTATTATATTTTCAAATGTTATAAACTTGGAAAATGTTAAAAAATAACAAAAATAATTTTTTTGTTATTTCAATGTTTAAATAAATCCTATAAACCACTAAATGCCTAAATACTTAAATCAATAACTCCAAAATTTCTAAAACCCTAAATAGATAATCATTTTAATCCGGTATACCCTAAATTATAAATAATAAATCTCAATATTATTTTTTTCATTATAATTTAAAATATTTATTTTAATTATTTATTCGTTTATTTTTATATAATTATTAATTAAAGAATAAATAGAGTTAGACAAATATAATTTAAATAATTTCTTTTCATCAAAAAAATATCGATACACTTTTTAAAAGAAACAAAATTCAAAACAAAAAATTAGTATATAGTAATATATTTTGCTTTGTTTCTGAATTATTTTAGGTTTTGTAATTATATTTAAATTGATATCTATCTTATTAATAATACATTATTAATTTATTCTTTGATCATTATTAGAATATTTATCAATAAAAATATTTATATTGAATTTATAAGATATATAAATATAATGATTATTATAAGTAAATATAGTATTCACTTTTGAAAAAAATTTAAAAATTATTATATTTTCAAAGTTTATAATCTTTGAAAATATCAAAAAATAAAAAAAAATAAATTTTTTGATATTTTTTTAAATAACACCTATAACCCACTAAATACATACAAAGTTAAATCAGTAAACTCCTAATCCCCGTAATGCCAAAATACATAAACCATAAAACTGATATATACTACTTAATAATTAATAAATCTAATTTTTAATTCTATTTATTATAATTTTAAATATTCATTTTAATTATTTATTGATTTATTTTTATAAAAATATTTTTTACAAAATAAATTATGAGTGCGACAAATATAATTTAAAATATATATACGCTTATAAAAGAAGTAAAAATTAAAAAATTACAAATTATTATCCAGTAATATATTTTACTTTAATTTTGAATCAATTTGGGTTTTGTAAATATTTTTTAATTAATATCTATCTTTTTATTAATAGTTTATTAATTTAATTTTTGATCATTATTATATTATCTATCAATAAAATTGTTTATAGTGAATTTATATGATATTTAAATATTAATTTTATTATAACTAAATATTGTATTCACATTTTAAAAAAATATAAATATTATTATATTTTCAAAGATTATAACCTATGAAAATGATAACAAATTATAAACATTTTTTTGTTATTTTATTTTTTAAATAAAACCTATAAATCACTAAAAGCCTAAAAACATAATTTGCTAAACTCCTAAACGACAAAACATCTAAATACTTATTCCATTAAACTAGTATAGATTAATAAAAAATCATAAATATCATTTTAATTTTTATACAGTATAATTTTAAATTTTTATTATAATTATTCATCAGTTTATTTTTATAGAAATATTAATTACAAAATAAATTATTAGTGAGACAAATCTAATTTAAATTAGAATAGTATCCCTAAATAATAAATAATAAATCTCATTTTTTTTATTATAATTTTAAATATTCATTTTAATTATTTATTTGTTTATTTATATATAAATATTAATTACAAAATAAATTGAGCTAGGCAAAAATAATTTATATAAATTATTTTTCATCAAAAAATTATACATAAACTTTTTAAAAGAAATTTTTTTTTCAAAAAAAAATTATCTTTTAGTAATATATTTTGGGTTGCTTCTGAATCATTTAATGTTTTGTAATTATATTTTAATTGATATCTATCTTATTAATAATTTTTTTGTTATTTAATTATTTAAATAAAACCTATAAACAACAAAATACCTAAATACTTAAATTGCTAAACTCCTAAACCCTGATACTACTGCACCACACACACATAGCGACGAACCACAATACACACGTGCACATATTCTTGTCCATTTTGGTGTAGCATTTAGAGGTGCCAACAAGTCCTTGAAGCATCCAGAAGTATGTGCCACCAGCTTGTAGAGGGCCCCACTAGCAAGCCTGGATGATAACATTCAGACAACTGACGAGACCGAGCAAAGTGGTCGGGACTAAACCCAGAAGTAGCTAGGAGTGGGTCCCACTAGCCGTATAAGGCAGGATAGAGGGCCACCCAACCGTTGCCCAACAGGAGTAGCGGGTAATCCATGATTAATTGGAGAGCCGGCAAAATCCGAAGCATCACCAAGCAGGGCCAGTAAGCAATGGAGTCGAGACCAACCACATGGGAGTGAAAGATTCAAACTTGTAATTTATGTTTGTAGTCTTATTTGTATTTTGGACTTTGTATGCACCATGTACTTGTAGAGACGGATCATGACATACTCACACATAAAATCTTGTCTGTCTTCTATGTAGAATCAATGAGGGCAACTGGACACATGAGTATCTTCAAGTGGGGCCTACTAATGCATTTTGTAAATACACATTAGGTGATTCTACCCTCCTAGGAGCAGAAGACCCATCTTTATAGCATTTTGTAATTTTACTTGTATTCTAGCTTGGTTGTATGTGTAGATAATTAGACTATGAGATGGACCTCATCATACATGCACACCGATGCTTGCATATTTTTTGATATTTTGTCGGTGCAACAAAGAGCCACTTCTTGAAGCTCAAGGAGGAAGCATTCTAACCCAAGAGATACTCTTTTGAGTATCATTGGAGCAAAAGAATGTAGAATTCAGAGGTGAGAATGAATTGACAAAGTGTAGTAGATATGAACTTGTGGATTTATGGGTATTCAGTTTTACATGTATTCCATTGCATAGAAATGACATTGGCAAACGCTTGATGCTGCATGTCACACACATGCACAATCTTATATTTGCATAGTTTTAATATGGTGCATCATTCAAGTTCCTCCAAAAGGCTTGGACAAATCTGAATGGAAAGGAAGCAGTGCACATAATGACTCAATGCCAACTTTGAAGTCTAGGAATGCCGAGTGATTTTAGTTGTATTCGTACGCTTGGAATTATTTGGCATTATGTTTTTTTATGTATTTTATGCATAGAATCATTAAGGTGCATAGGATTTGGTGGGATGGCATAAATTAGTCAGCCTTTTAGTCTTTTGTAATTTGTGTTCCTAAATGATAAATAAAGTGTGTATTTTCCGAAAAAAAAACAAAAAAAAAACCATAAACCCTAAACTTTAAATCCTAAACCTTAAACCATAAACTATAACCCTAATCCATAAACCCTAAATCCTAAATCTCATGTTTTGCACTTTTATAATCAAATGACTAATGTTAAATTTTAATTAAAATTCACAACTTTTAGGAATGTCACAGATTTATCTTTTTGAATATGTAACAAAAAGTCATGACTCAAGGGGTGAGTTATGGATTCAGTCTCTTTCTTGCTTTAGATTATTGTAGCATCAGCAATTGGTCATGATTGTATATTTTGTCTATAGAACACAAAATCATATCGATGAGAATATGCCATAACTTGTGTCTTTCTGTTGAACATATTGTTATGGCACTAAGAATGATCATGAATACATATTTAATCACTATAATACTGGGTCACGGTATTGGATATGACCATAACTTGTGCATTTTATCTTAATAATGCAAAGTCATTACACTAGGAATGATTGAAACTTTGGACATTCCTCAAGAGAAAAAGTCATGACCCTAGAAATAGTTAAAGCTCGAGTACTACTCTTTATAATGTTCTATCGTTAAAATTCTTGGGATTGGAAATATCACAATGGCTTTTCCTTTGATTTGTCACCTCAGGTGTCAATATGCAAGACTAATATTTTTAGCAATGATTAAAACCTTTTATACATTTGAATATGATTCATTTACACCTTTTTGGTTATTTTGAGCTTGCATACATAACTCATTTAATATAAAAAGAAAGAAATGATACTTTACATATCCATGAGGATATAAAAAAGGGGCTTAGACATGCCAATAAAATAATTTTTTTGATTCTTGATTGAAAGAGAGCCCATACTTCTTGCCGTGCTCAAACTGCGCATTGGCTAGTTTGTTCTAATCGGCTACAAGGACGTTATTTTTTTAGAGGTGAACTATGTTTTATAAAAATTGCTTTGAGTGTGTTCATGAGAGATATTTTAGAAGAAATTACAATAATCAATATAAATAGCATCCTCAACAACTAGCTATTTCAACACATAAGGGTACAACTTTGGTTTGGTCTGTTAGCATACATGAGTGAAATTACCTTTGATAGCCTAGTGATTCAACATCAAATATGATGAGAAAGAATATAGATGGGGTAAAATCTCCTATTATATTGGTTAGAGCTTTAGTAATCATTCTAGAGTTGAGAGATGAACAAAATAAATTATTTTAATTATTCAGTATAATTTTAATTTTAATTTTAATTATTTATCATTTTATTTTTATATAAATATTAATTACAAAATAAATTATTAGTGAGACAGATCTAATTTAAATTAAACTGGTATATCCTAAATAATAAAGAATAAATCTCATTTTTTTTATTTTAATTTTAAATATTTAAATTTAATTATTTATATATTTATTATTATATAATTATTAATTACAAAATAAATTATGAGTTACACAAATATAATTTATATAAATTATTTTTCATTAAAATAATATAGATAAACTTTTAAAAAAAAATTCAAAACAAAAAATTAATATATAGTAATATATTTTGCTTTCCTTCTGAATCATTATAGGTTTCGTAATTATATTTTAATTGATATCTCTCTTATTAATAATATATTATTAATTTATTTTTGATTATTATTAGAATATTTATCAATAATATTGTTTATATTGAATTAATATGATATATAAATATAATGATTATTATAACTAAATATTGAATTCACATTTGAAAACAATTTAAAAATTATTATATTTTTAAAGGTTATAACCTTTGAAAATATAAAAAAATAATAAAAATAAATATTTTTTTATTTTAATTTTTAAATAAAACCTATAAACCACTAAATGCATACACAGTTAAATCAGTAAACTCCTAATGCCCGTAATGCCTAAATACATAAACCATTAAACCGCTATATACTACTTATTAATTAAGAAATCTAATTATGAGTGCTTATAAACCACTAAATAAATAAATTATGAGTGCGACAAATATATTTTAAATAATTTATTTTTAATAAAAAAAATATGCTTATAAAAGCAATAATAATTTAAAAATTAAAATTTATTATCCATTAATATTTTTTGCTTTAATTTTGAATCAATTTGGGATTTGTAAATATTTTTTAATTAATATCTATCTTATTATTAATAGTTTATTAATTTAATTTTTGATCATTATTATAATATCTATCAATAAAATTGTTTATATTGAATTTATATGATATATAATTTTTAAAATTATTATAACTAAATATTGTATTCACATTTCAAAAAATATTAAATATTATTATATTTTCAAAGGTTATAACCTATGAAAATGATAACAAATTATAGAATTTTTTTTTGTTATTTTATTTTTTTATATAAAACCTATAAACCACTAAAAGCCTAAAAACATAAATTGCTTAACTCCTATTGACAAAACCTCTAAATACTTAAACTATTAAACTGGTATACATTAATAATAAATCTAAAATCTTATTTTGATTTTTATTCAGTATAATTTTAAATATTTATTTTATTTATTTATTAGTTTAATTTTATAGAAATATTAATTACAAAATAAATTATTAGTGAGACGGATCTAATTTAAATTAATCTGGTATCCCTAACTAATAAATAATAAATAATAAATCTCATTTTTTTATTATAATTTTAAATATTAATTTTAATTATTTATTTGTTTAATTATATATAAATATTAATAACAAAATAAATGATGAGTTAGACAAATATAATTTATATATTTTATTTTTCATCAAAAAATATAGATAAACTTATTAAAAAAAATTCAAAAACAAAAAATTATTATATAGTAATATAGTCTTTGCTTCTGAATTATTTTAAGTTTTGTAATTATATTTTAATTAATATCTATCTTATTATTAATGGATTATTAATTTATCTTTTGATTATTATTAGAATATTTATCAATAAAATTGTTTATATTGAATTTATATAATATATAAATATAATGATTAGTATAACTAAATATTGTATTCACATTTGAAAAAAATTTAAAAATTATTATATTTTCAAAGGTTATAACCTTTGAAAATATCAAAAAATAATAAAAATAAATTTTTCGTTATTTTTTTTAAATAAAACGTATAAGCCACTAAATGCTAGGGGTTCTCATGGGACGGGACGGGATGGGGATTACAAATTCCTAGTCCCATCCCACAGTTCGGAGATTTTTTTTAAATATCCAGACCCATCCCATTGGTTGAAAATATCAGATGGGACGGGACGGAGATCAGGAAATTTGGGTAGGAGAAAACGGTTCTGGGATGGAATGGAGTTCGGACATTTTTTTCAATTTATTTTCTTCAAACCAGCCGAGTTAGTTCATGTCGAAACCTTTTGTTGTACCATTTATCATTCCTTAGTTATCTATCTTTCAAACTCAAATTGAGCCAATTTTGTTTTGTCAAATAGGCTGAATACCGCAAACGAGTTCCATTACCTTGTCAAAAACTTTGATGTGCAGAAAGGATATGAATGTTAAATAGAATGGGATTGAGTTGTGTGCTTAATGTGGTTCTTTGTTTTTTCACAAGTTGGCTTTGTTCATTCGAGTGAATGTTAACCATAATAGCAATACTATATTTTTTAAACAATTACTTAAAATATTAAAGAATAGCTAAAGAAGACCACAAACATTGGTAGCATCAATTACTACTTAAGTAATCTCTAAAATTAGGTAGCTTAATATAACAAAAAAATACTACTAATAACAACCATTATAATAATCATTTCAAAGGTCCATCCCGGAACAGCAATGAAAATCCAAACCGAATTAATTATCTCTTCTACAACTCCTCCCTTTTCTTCCTCCACTATAGAAGGACAACCAAAGATGAAAACATGTGAATCATGTAGACATATATTTCTAAGATGAAAGAGTAATAAAAAAACAAAATATTACCTTATAAAATTTAATACACCCATTCCAAATTTAGTTGTCCAACTATAGTTGGAAGAATATTTTGATCTTGTAACCCCTCTAAAAATTGTAATTGAACCATATTTTTATTAAATTTAATGAATAAAATAAGTAAAAGTGAAATTACAATTTACAAGATTTGTATACTAACCTGATTCATTATCATTAAGAAGGTCTTGAACTAATTCTTCAATTTCAATTGGTTTGTTTGAGTTTCTCAACCAATCTTGTAGACATATGAGAACTTCAGCTTTAATAGGTGTTAAAGAACTCCTAAATTTATCTAATGTTCTCCCCCTAGTGCTAAATGTAGATCCATATGCCATAGTAGATGCTTGGATAAAAAATACATCCCTTGCTACATTTTCCAAAGAAGGATACCTAACCTCATTTACCTTTCACTAGTTTAGAAGATTTGAATCAATTCTATTTTTTTTAAGTTTGTCCTCCAAGTACCTATCCAACTCTTCCTAAGCTGCAACGTCTTGTTCTTTCTCCAATTCAACAAAAAAAATCATCAACATAAGTATTACTACCATCAAAGAAATCAGTATTTTTCTTCAACACAGTAGAAGAGAAATCATCTTCTTTTGATTCATCTTTATTTAAATCTTTATAATCATTCATCATCTCATTTAAAGCATTTATAACCTTTTTCACCAAATTTTTAGCGAATTCCTCTTTATAATAAGTATACTTAACCTTGAGATATTTGAGCTTATATCTAGGATCCAACACTACTACTACAAAAAGCATAATATTTGTTGAATGAAGAGAACTCCAATATTTGTTGAATTTATGCCTCATTTTCATACCCATTTCAGATACCGTTGTATCTCTACTATTTTAACATAGCTCAAATTTTTTCAAAATTTGAATAATCTCAGGAAAATAAACACTAGAGGTAAAATATTATGTGCCAGAAAATTTACAAGTTTACTCATAAAAAGTTTTCAAGAAACGAGCCAAAATTTTGGAGTTTATTCAATCTCTCTCAGTTGGAACATTTGAACCAAACTCATTCAAAAACCTTTTTTCTTTGTCCTCCAACTTATCAAATTCTTTTTGATATTTTATATCAATTTGTAGCATCAAATAAGTTGAATTCCATCTTGTAGGACAATCTATTTGTAGTGAAGATCCATATGTCAAGTTTGCTTCTTCAATACATAACGTAAACATATCTAATCTTTTAGGACTGCTCCTCACATATTTGACCACTCCTTTAATTTTTTGAATAGCACCCTCAACTACTGTAATTCCATCTCTAACAATTAAGTTAGGATATGAGCACAACATCTCATATGAAAATGCTCACCACTCAAAGGTACAATATTTTTCTTCACAAGCCTTTTTTTCAATTGTTCAACTGCAACATCATTATCTGATGCATTGTCAATAGTAATGAACATCAACTTTCTCAAACCCCATTCATTCATTCAAAACTCAATAGCATTTCTAATATTAACTCCAGAATGACTTTTAATTACACAAAAGTTCAAAATCCTTTTAAGTATATTCCATTTAGAACCAATGAAATGAACAGTCAAACATATATAAGAGCAATTTTGAATGCTAGTCCAAGTGTCGGTACTTAATGAAACTCTATAATAATGAGATAATATGCTATCAAATAATTTCTTCTTTTCCTTCACAAACAAAGAAAAACAATCCCTCAATATAGAGTGCCAAGAGGAATTTTAAATTGAGGTTCATATGTACCTTGACTTTCTTTTACAATTGGATTTAAAGAACCTACTGTTGGGAAATCGCACTTCCACGGGTAGTGAGATTAAGAATAGAAACAACAGAAAACACAGAAAAACAAGCAATATATATATCCCAATCCAACAGCATCCACGACAGAATCAAAAAAACACGAGAGATCAACACAGGAAATAACGTGGTTTGCTAGTCGCTCAGTACGACTAGCTACCTCCACCAGAAAACTCTTATGCGTTACAGATTAAAACCAAGAACAGAACGTCTTACAGTATGCAGCATGGAGCAGTCGTGAAATCGCGGAGACAGAAGAGAGGATGATGAATAGTTCAACCAGGTCAAAAAATAGCCGCCCGAAAAAATAAATACAAATCATTTTATACAAAAAATAAACATCCGGTTCATTTAATCGAAGCGGGTAGGATGTGATCATTAAAACAGATTATTAAGTAAAAATAAATTACATATACAACGCCTGCCATAACAATATGAAAGTTCGTGAAAAGATGATGATTGGATTTACCAGTACTTTCATCATTTCAGATGTGATCATCATCAATTTATTATATTTTTCGTTTACCACTGGATTGTGCCATCTGCATTGCCATTAATTAATATGATATTTTAAGTATAATTACATATAAATATTTCAAACAAGCAAGCTCTACAAAACTGACTGTAACACATTCAGCCCACTCATTCGGCCCAACCACAACACCACAAAAGAAAAAATATGTGAGAGAACGTGACGGGAAAAGTCAAAGTCAACATATTTTCTCAGTCCTGATTCTTTCGAGACAAGACTTCAGGTCTGGTCGCGAATCTTCGAGTCCCGTGAGTAGCCCTATTAAATGCATATAAAGTTAAATCAGTAACTCTTAAACCCCGGAATGCCTAAATACATAAACCATTAAACTGCTAAATACTACTTAATAATTAATAAATCTAATTTTTATTGCTATTTATTATATTTTTAAATATTCATTTTAATTATTTATTAGTGTAGTTATTTAGAAATATTTATTACAAAATAAATTATGAGTGAGACAAATATAATTTAAATAATCTATTATTTACATAATATAAATATATGCTTATAAAAGAAGTATAAATTTAAAAATTAAATATTATTATAAAGTAATTTAAGTTACTTGAATTTTGAATCAATTTGGGTTTTGTAAATATTTTTTAATTAATATCTTTCTTAATATTAATAGTTTATAAATTTAATTTTTGATCATTATTATAATATCTATCAATAAAATTATTTATATTAAATTTATATGATATATAATTATTAATATTATTATAACAAAATATTGTATTAAAATTTCAAAAAATTATAAATTTTATTATATTTTCAAATGTTATAACCTATGAAAATGATAAAAATTTATAGGAATTTTTTTTGTTATTTTATTTTTTTAAATAAAACCTATAAACCACTAAAAGCCTAAAAACATAAATTGCTAAACTCCTAATTACAAAACCTATAAATACTTAAATCATTAAACTGGTATATATTAATAATATATCATAAATCTCATTTTAATTTTTATTCAGAATACTTTTAGATTTTTATTTATCAATTTATTTTATAAAAATATTAATTACAAAATAAATTATTAGTGAGACAAATCTAATTTAAATTAAACTGGTATCCCTAAATAATAAATAATAAACCTCATTTTTTTCATTATAATTTTAAATATTCATTTTAATTATTTATTTTTTTATTTATATATAAATATTAATTACAAAATAAATTGAGTTAGACAAAAATAATTTATATAAATTATTTTTCATCAAAAAATTATTGATAAACTTTTTAAAACAAAAAAAAATTCAAAACAAAAAATTATTATATAGTTATATATATTTTGGTTTTCTTCTGAATCATTTTAGGTTTTGTAATTATATTTTAATTGACATCTAACTTATTAATAATAGATTATTAAATTATTTTTTTAACATTATTATAATATTTATCAATAAAAATGTTTATATTGAATTTATATGATATATATATTTAATAATTTTTATAACTAAATATTATATTCACTTTTGAAAAAAATTATTATATTTTCAAAGATTATAATCTTTTAACATGTCAAAAAATAAAAAAAAAATATTTTTTTGTTATTTTATTGTTTAAATAAAACCTACAAACCACTAAATGCCTAAACACATAAATTACTAAACTACAAAATCCAGATACCCCTATATAGATTATCATTTAAATCGGAATACCATAAATAATAATTAATAAATTTCATTTTTATTTGTTTTCAATATAATTTAAAAAATTTATTTTGATTCTTTAGTTTTTTATTTATATATATATTAATTATAAATTAAATAATGAGTTAAAAATATAATTTATAAAAATTATTTTTCATCAAAAAATAGATAAGCTTATAAATAGAATAAAAATTTAAAAAATAATAATTATTATTAAGTAATATATTTTGCTTTGATTTTGAAGCATTTTAGGTTTTGATATTATATTTTAAGTAATATCAATCTTATTCATATTAGATTTTAATCTATTTTTTGATAATTATTATAATATCTATCAATAAAATTATTTATATTGAATTTATATGATATATAATTATTATGATTATTATAAATAAATTTTGTATTCACTTTTGAAAAAGATTTAAAAATTATTATATTTTCAAAGGTTATAATCTTAAAAAATGAAACAAAATAATAAAAATAAATTTTTAGTTATTTTATTTTTTAAATTAAACCTTTAGACCATTAAATGATTTCTTACTTAAATTAGTAAGCTCATAAACCCCGAAACCCCTAAATACATAAACATTTTAACATCTATATACTACTTAATAAATAATAAATCTCATTTTTATTTATATTTATTATAATTTTAAATATTCATTTTAATTATTTATAGTTTACTTATTTAGAAAAATTAATTACAAAATAAATTTCGTGTAAGACAAATATTATTTAAATAATTTATTTTTAATCAAAAAAAATATAAGCTTATAAAAAGAAGGACAAATTTAAAAATTAAATATTATTATTTAGTAATATATTTTGATTTGATTTTGAATCATTTTGTGTTATGTAAATATATTTTAATTAATATTTATTTTATTAATAATAGTTTATTAAATTAATTTTTGATCATTATTATAGTATCTATCATTAAAATTATTTATATTGAATTTATTTGATATATAATTAGTATGATTAATATAATTAATCTTAGTATTCACTTTTCTAAAAATTTTAATTTTTATTTTATTTTTAAAGGTTATAACCTTTGAAAATAATCAAACCATTAAACCGGTATACCACATATAATAAATCATAAATCTCATTTTGATTTGTATTCATTATAATTTTAAATATTCATTTTAATTATTTATTAGTTTATTTTTTATAGAAATATTAATTACATAATAAATAATTAGCGAGACAACTATAATTTTAATAATTTATTTTTAATCAAAAAAAATATAAGCTTATAAAAAGAAGTAAACATTTAACAACAAAAAATTATTATTTATAATATATTTTACTTTGATTTTGAATCATTATATATAGGTTTTGCAATTATATTTTAATTGTTATCAATCTTATTAAGAATAATTTATTAATTTATTATTTGATCAATTTTATAATATCGAACAATAAAATTATTTATATTCAATTAAAATGTCTTATAATTATTAAGTTATTATAACTAAATATTATATTTACATTTCAAAAAAATTTAAAAATTATTATATTTTCAAAGGTTATAACCTTCAATTTATTAATTATTAAGTAGCATATAATGGTTTAATGGTTTATGTATTTAGGCATTATGGGGTTTAGGAGTTTATTGATATAACTCTGTATGCATTTAGTGGTTTATAGGTTTTATTTAAAAAATAAAATAACATAAAATGTTTTTTTATTATTTTTTCATATTTCCAAAAGTTATAACCATTGAAAATATAATAATTTTTAAATTTTTTTAAAAAGTGAATTCAATATTTAGTTATATAATCATTATATTTATATATCATATAAATTCAATTTAAACAATTATATTGATAAATATTCTAATAATGATCAAAAAATAAATTAATAAACAATTATTAATAAGATAGATATCAATTAAAATATAATTACTAAATTTAAAATGATTCAGAAGTAGAGCAAAATATATTACTATATAATAAATTTTAGTTTTTAAATTTTTATTCTTTTTATCAGTTTATCTATATTTTTTGTTGAAAAATAATTTATATAAATTATATTTGTCTAACTAAAATTTATTTTGTAATTAATATTTATATAAAAAATAAATGAATAGATAATTAAAATGAATATTTTAAATTATAATGAAAAAAATAATATCGTGACTTATTATTTATTATTTTGGTTATACTAGTTTAAAAGAATTATCTTTTTAGGGTTTTAGAGATTAAGGAGTTATTGATTTATGTGTTTATGCATTTAGTGGTTTATAGGATTTATTTAAATAATGAAATAACAAAAAAATTATTTTTGATATTTTCTCACATTTTCAAAGGTTATAACCTTTGAAAATATAATAATTTTAAAATTTTTTAAAAATGTGAATACATTATTTTGTAATAATAATCATTATAATTATATATAATCTAAACAAAATATAAAAAATTTTATTGATAGATATTAAATCAATTATCAAAAAATAAATTAATATGCTATTATTATTATGATACTTATAAATTAAAATATAATTGCAAAACCTAAAATTATTCAAAATCAAAGTAAAATTTATTACTAAATAATAATTTTTGTTATTTAGTTTTTGCTTCTTTTTATAAGGTTATATATTTTTTTGATGAAAAATAAATTATTTAAATTAAATTTATATCACTCATAATTTATTTCGTAATTAATATTTTAATAAATTATTTAAATTATAATTAAGTTTACGAGTTTAAAAGTTTAAGTATTTAGGGTCTTTTGTGTTAAGGAGTTTAGTGATTTAAGTGTTTCGGGATTTAGTGGTTTATAAGTTTTATTTAAACAATGATATAACATAAAATTTATTTTTTTTATTTTTTCTAATTTTTGAAGGTTATATCCTTTGAAAATATAATAATTTTTAAATTTTTTTCAAATGTAAATAGAATATTTATATTTAAGAATCTTTATAAATATAAGTCATTTAAATTCAATATAAATAATTACATTGCTAGATATTATAATAATGATCAAAAAATAAATTAATAAACTATTATTAATAAAATAGTTATTATTTAAAAAGTATTTGAAAAATCTAAATTTATTCAAATCAAAGTAAAATAAATTACTAAATAATAATTTTTTTTAATGTTTTGCTTTTTTTATAAGTTTATATTTTTGTTATTAAAAATAAATTATTTAAATTATATTTGTCTTACTCATAATTTATTTTGTATTTATAATTATATAATAATAAACTAATAAATAATACAATGAATATTTAATATTATAATGAATACAAATAAAATTAAGTTTTATTATTTATAATTGAGGATATACCGGTTTAATGGTTTAAGTTTTTAGGTGTTTTGTGGTTTAGGAGTTTAGTGATTTAATTGTTTAGACCTTTAGTGATTTATAGTTTTTATTTAAAGAATGAAAAAACAAAAAATTTAATTTTATGATTTTTTTTAATTTTTTAAGGTTATAACCTTTGAAAATATAATAATTTTTAATTTTTATTAAATGTGAATATAATATTTAGTTATAATAATCTTAATAATTATATATAATGTAAACTCAATATAAATAATTTTATTGATAAATATTATAAAATGATCAATAAATAAATTAATAAACGAGTATTTATAAGAATGATATAAATTAAAATATAATTGTGAAATATAAAATGATTTAAAATCAAAATAAGCTATATTACTAAATAATAATTATTTATTTTTAAAAATTTACCTTTTTTTATAAGCATTTTTTTAATTAAAAATAAATTATTTAAACTATATATGTCTTATTAATAATTTAATTTGTAATTAATATTTTTATAAAAATACACTGATAAATAAGTAAGGTGAATATTTAAAATTATAATGAATACTAATAAAAATTAGATTTATGATTTATTATTTGGACTATTTTAATTTAATGTTTTAAGTATTTATTGGCTTCGGGGTTTAGGAGTTTAGTCATTTTAGAATTTAGTCATTTAGTGGTTTATAGGTTTTATATAAAAAATAAAATAACAAAAAAATAATTTTTGTTATTTTTTCACATTTTTGAATGTTATAACCTTTGAAAATATAATAATTTATAATTTTTTTTGAAAAGCGAATATACTATGGAGTTATAATAATCATAATAATTATATATCATATAAATTCAATATAAATTATTTTATTGATATATATTATAATAATGATCATATAAATGAAATAAACAATTATTAATAAGATAAATATTGTTTAAAATATACTTTCAAATCCTAAAATGTTTCAAAATCAAAGTGAAATATTTTACGAAATATTAATTTTAAATTTTAAAATTTTTGTATCCATTTATAAGCCAATATATTTTTTGATGAAAAATAAAATATTTAAATTATATTTGTCTCACTAATAATTTATTTTTTAATTTATATTTCTATAAAAATAAACTAATATATAAATAAAATGTATATTAAAAATTATAATGAATACTAATAAAAATGAGATTTATGATTTATTGTTTAGTGTATAACTTTTTAATTGTTTATGTTTTATGTGGTTTTGGGCTTAATGAGTTTATTGATTTATATGTTTACACATTTAGGTGTTTATAGGTTTTATTTAATCAAAGAAATACCAAAAAATTAATTTTTATGAATTTTCGTGATTTTCATCTTTATAACCTTTGAAAATATAATAATTTTATTAATAGTTATAAAATATGAATACAATATTTAGTTATAATAATCTTAAAAAGTATATTTAGTATAATAATCTATTTGAAAATATAGACAGATATACAAATAAATAGATAGACAAATAGACATATAGATAGTTAGATAGATAAAAACATAGATAGATAGATATGTTTATAGATAGACAGATAAAAAGAAAGATAGATAGTAAAATAGACAGATAAATAGATATATAGTAAATCTGATAGACATAGATAGATAGATAGATACATAGATAGAAAAAGAGACACATAGATAGATAGAAAAATAAATAGATAGCCAGACAAATAGATTGAGAGATAGATAGACATATAAAAAGATAGATAATCAGATAGTTAGATAGACATATAGACTGATAAATATATGAGATGATAGAGAGAAAGATAGATAAATAGAAAGATAGATAGATAGATCAACATATATACAGATAGACTATAAGAAAATATTGATTTAGCTAGGAAATTTTGGTTAGGGATCAACCCCTAGCTAAATTATGAGGGATTAGCTAGGGAATAACAATGGATTTATATTTTTTTTATTAAAATAAAAATTTGGAACGAATTAGTGGCGGATTACCGACAAAAATTTCATAAATTCCACATCAAAAAAAGCAGAGAATTTAGCAACGGATTACCCACAGATTAGTGTCGAAATATTTTCATAAATTTTGCTCAAGAAAAGTTGGGATTTTAGCAATGGATTAGCGACGGATTAGCCCGTAATAATTTCATAAATACCACTCCATAAAAGTAGGGAATTTAGTGATGAATTTAGCGACTCAATTTCCCTAGCTAATAAAATCTATAATTTAGCGATAGAATTTCTCTAGATATTAAAATCCACAATTTAGCAATGGATTTATTCTCAAAAATTTTCTAGCTATTAAAATCCAGAATTTAGGGATGGATTAAGCGGTGAAATTCCCTAGCTATTAAATCCAGAATTTAGAGATGGAATTAGAGACGGAATTCCTTAGCTATTAAAATCTAGAATTTAGTGATGGATTTAGCGACGTAATTTCTCTAGCTATTAAAATCTAGAATTTAGTGACTGGATTTAGTGATAGAATCTTCCTAACTAATAAAATCCAGAATTTAGCAACGGATTAGCGATGGAATTTCTTAGCTAATTTCATCTAGAATTTAGCGATGGATTTATGCACGAAATTTCCCTAGCTAATTACATCCTAAATATAGCGATGGATTTACTGATGAAATTTCCCTATCTAATCAAATCTGGAAATAATCAATCGCTAATTTTTTCATAGATTCCATAAAATTATAAACCAATAAAATAGCGATGAATTTAGCGATAAAATTTCCCTAGCTAATTAGAGCAATACAAAATCAATCACTAAATAAATTTATGAATTTATTTTTTTTATAATTTTATATAAAATTGGAATTTATTATTCTTTTAATGTTTATTTTCTCAAAATATATGCATTTAACTATGAATTTCTCCCTAGCTATTTGGGCTAGTGATAATTTCTATCGCTAATTCTTAATAATTAAATTTTTTTAGCATTATTTATTTTAATATTGTATTTAATTTTCTATATTAAAGGTAATCATGGTCTATAGATGAGCGATCCTAGAAAGACACAATCTTTTCATATATTTATAAAAATATGATATTATAAATAAAAAATGTTAAAATTATATAAATACAAATAAAAATTTATATTAAATAAGACTAAAATATCTATTTTTGGATTATAAATTAATTAAAAAATTATATAGAATATTTTTCTGAAAATTTTAATTATGATATTTAATTATTTGTATTAAAAAACATTATATAATTATAATAATTTTAAAAATATTTTAATTAATAAATAAACACAAATAAAAATTACTAATAATAAAAAGCTAAAATAAACAATTTATAAATATTAATATTATTTCTATTCTAGAACAAGGCGAAGGTGTATATGGTTCAATTGTGGTTGAGTCAAAGAAGGTGAAGTTGTTTTTGGTTCAATGTAGGTCGAAGAAGGCAAAAGTGTATTTGGTTTAATTTCTGTCGAAGAAGGTGAAGGTGTTTATTGTTCAACTGCTCTTGAACAAGGCAAAGATGTTTTTGGCTAAATTGCGTTCGATCACGGCAAAGGTGTTTCTGGTTCAACTGCACTCAAACATGCCAAAGGTATTTGTGGTTCAATTGCTCTCGAACATGGTGAAGGCTTCTTTGGTTCAATTACGCTCGAACATGGCGAATGTGTTTTTGATCTCCACCCTCAATACTTCTATGAATTAAAGGTAAGATGCGCATCTCGTAATCAATGATTAGTTCCATGTAGTCAAATTGAGTTTTCAATTTCCCCCATTATTTAATCCGATCTTTTCACACTGCTAAAATTTTATTTATTGTAGGGCCGTTGGTTGTTTTTTCATAATGTTTTTTGATTTCCTGAGCTAATAAGTAATTGAAATACATGAACAATTTAGAGTTAGTTTATTTTTACCAAATGAAGGGAAGTTAGAAGTAGCCTTGCTAATTTTATAACTAAGCTTCTGTTCATTGTACCCAATTCTATAAGGTATATCTTATTTTAATGCATCTTCTCTGAGTCATTGTATTTCCCTAATTGTGAAAGACAAAAAAAAACTTAAATTGCATCTTCCATGAATCACTATTTTTAACTAAGCTTCTTTAATTACTTTTGTAGAAGGATGAAATAGATTATATACAGTAGCTATTTGATCCAAGGGGTCTCCGAAAAGTTTTATTATTTTTTTCTCCAACTTCATCTAAGATTGTTAAGGCCTCTTATTTACACTTTGGCATGAAAGGGGTTGGATTTTCTTACTCTGTAATCAAGAAGGAGATAGATCTTTCAATTTTCTATAGTTTTTGTTTACTTTCAGAGTTAGTGTTCCATGTTGAAAATGAATATTTTTTTTACTATTTCATGGCAATGCATATAGTTACGATACTTGAAACCTAATTGTAGTCAATTTTGAACAAAAGAAATGTGTTCGATATTAAGCAAGAAAAAAATACTAGAATAGAAAAGCTACTAAATGTGATTTTTAAAAATTTTATCTAAAATCTTTTGGTTTTCATAAATTTATATGGAACTCTTGATTTTTGTAGCCTCCATGTGAGGCTTTATTTTCATAAATTTCTTGTGAGGCTTTTGCTCTTTTGAAACCTTCATGTTTTTTTTAAATTTCAGAAGTTTTCAAATAAGTTTTTTTATACAGATACTAAATGTAATGTATAAGTATTAAGTGTTGTTGAATCTATTCATATTTGTTTTGTTATTAATTTCATTAGCGAGATAAGTGTCATCAAAATCAAGTCATTAAACCACCAAAACTCTCATAGAAAACTTACTATGTTATAATTTCAATTTTTTTTATAATTTTTTATTTTATTTATGGATAAGAGTATCCAATATTACATTATTTCAATGTAACTTGTTTAGCATATAAGGGTATATTCTATATAGTGCATGCGAATTCAAGCCAATATAATATCCTTTGTCAAGAAGAAGATATGCTTGATACAAAATTTTAAACACAAGAAAAGTGTGCCACCATCTTATTTTTGTTCCTTTGTTGCATGGTCATTGCATGCAATGTATAGTGATTCCAAAAGCAAAAAAAAGAATAGTCATGCCATTTTTTCTCTTAATATGCATAGAAAATTCTATGCACATCACATACTATGGGTAGCAGGCACATACAATAAACATGCAAGAAGGGGGTAAAGAAAAGTAGAATTTTAGTATGACATTTTGAATGAAACAAACCAATTGTTAGTGCCAAAATTATTTGTATGATACCAACTTATTGTGGCTATTAATTGAAATTATAATGGTATGATATCCATATGTAGATATAATAGATTTTTTTTATCGTTACATATTGTAGGAAGAAAGGAAATGAAGAAGTACTAATAGTTATTTTTAGGAAATATACTGAAATAATTACATAATATTAAGTGATATGCAATGATAATCAATGTTATCTAAGGATATTCATAGAGATTATATATTATGATACTTATTAGAAAAAATTATACAAAATTTTCTCTAAGGTAACAAAACATATTTTATATTTTTTAGGTATTACTAGTATTGTGATACGTTCTTTCATTTGAGACTCATGGATTATTGATTTTGGAGTTAATAATTATCTTATGAGTTTTTATTATTTTTTATTAATATTATTTTTTTTGTTCATTGAGTATTATAGGATCCAATGGCATGTCCTAAAAAATTACTCATTGTGGTAATAATTTATTTATTCTTAATTATTCTATTATTTTTTGTATTGTGTTCCCATTTCATAAAATATAATTATGATTTTTTTTATTGATAATTATTTGTAGGATTAGAATATTCCAAAGTAAATATCTCACTAAATGTTTGAGTATTATATATTTTTAATATGGTCATTTATTACTTGTATATTTTTGACTTGATAATTAATTATTGGCCAAACTGAAAATATTATATTTTATTTTTAAGAGAGTTACTATATTAGAGTGTGAGACATGTCAATTAGAAAAAAATATTAGAATTTCTTATTTTACTCATCAGATTAGAGTGAATAAGTATCATAGAATATATATTAGATGAATTTAACACTTATTGTACAAATAACAATATTATATACTAAACTTTTTATGTTGACACACTCCCATAGTATGAGTTTACAAAAAAGAAAGAGAAAATATCTAATTGAGATAGCTCATATATTTTTCTTAAGTATGAGAAATATACACAAGAAAGAAGTAAATAAAAGATTAATTTTTCTAATATGATACTTATTAAAGATAAATATATAAATTTTTTTTCTAAGGCAGCAGAATATATTTTATATTTTTTTAGGTATTACTAGTATTGTGATATATTTTTTCATTTGTAGCCTAATATTCAATACGTCAAGTGTGTCACCACATGAAGCATGAAGCAGTATTATCCAAAACTCAAGCAACACATAGGAGAGACTCCATTGTTAAGAGTAAATTACCTTGCTTCAGAATGTTGTGTTGCAGTCAACCTTGATCCTACGCAACCACCAGACACAACTTGGTTCTTCATGCTTCCCACTATAGCTTACTTCGAATTTCTTCCATATGATCCTATTAATGCGATTCATGGTGTGACCATGAGGGAAGAAACAACTGTGGATTTCTCTGGCATCGAGGTGGGGAAGATGTATGAGTTGGTCGTGACTACCTACATAGGACTATATCGATATCAAGTGGGTGATATAGAGAGAGTTGTTGGCTTCCAAAACTACTCTCCTCAAGTTGAGTTCATAATGAGGGCACCACAGCTTGGCTCTGATATTGTGACTAAGGCAGACTTGATGTCTGCCATTGAAAGTTGCTAATTTGTGATCTTTCACCCAAATAGTATGTTATTTCATTCAATATTTATTGCACAATGTAATTTTAACTTTTATATTCTTAGTTTTTTCTTTGTTTCCTAGAATACTCTGTATTTGGTATTTTAAAGTAATCTTTCTTTTTTCTTGTTTCACTTTTGGGCCACGTTACATGACAGCACATGCACCTTCTTTGTAAGTTATATCTTGCATACTAGGATGTCGTGGAGCATGTGCTGCATGACCGAAATAACCTCCTCACCTGCATGGCATTGGCTTGTGTGTCAGTATACTGAGCTGGCCTGGCATGGTCTGTTAGTCACCTATATGTCCTAGTGATTATTGGATTTTTGCTGTTTGGGTACAAAGTAAAAGATTGTTGTACTTGATAGCATCTAAATGAAAAAAATGTTTCTTTTCTCTTGGATTTCATCAGTTTATGCAAATGAAAGTATTTGCTTGGATATTTTACAGAATCAATGGAGTCCCATATATGATGTTGCTGCAATACTTACTTCTATTTAGGTTTAATTTTTTGTGAATCTTTTTAATCTGCTGAAATTTTTTGGTGTTTTATCATCAATAAATTCAATTTCAAATAATAGATTATGAACTTTTTCTTTTATCATCAATGGGTAGCCCAATCATACCTTGAATTGACTGCATTTTCATCACAATTTTTTCTGTCTAAATAATCAGATATTTTACCCGGTACACAAGGCATGTACCCCATTTTTGACCTAGGCTAGGTGACTTGAGCTTGGCCCAAGGCATCGCAATGAATCGCATGGTCCATAGATGTGTTTTTTAATAATGTTATTTATTAATGGGGTGAAGAATGCAAGTACTCCATTTTTGAATTTGTTGCTATTATTGGCAACAATGACTGCTTTGAGAGTTGTAAGTTCTGACAACAAGAGTGACAAGTTAATGTCATTGTCTCAAAGGCTAATAAAAATATGTATCTTTTAATTGTAAGGTGTTTGATTTCTTCCAAAGGTTATGAACATAAATAAAATCTAATGATTGTTGGATTTGTTTTAAAATGAAAAAAGAATTAAAGAAATTATTTTTTAATCTTAAACATTTATAATTTATCATTTTAAAATTATAATTTAATTTTTCTTTTAAAATATTACAATTATTTTAATAGGGAGTGGTAAGTATTCTTTATTTATTTTTTTATATCATTTAAATAATACATCATGTTAGAATTGAAACTATATTATTGATAATGACTATGAGTACTTAATGTTGTTGGATGAATATTTTAGTTTGTTTTTGTGGACTTGTTGGGTATATTGATTGAGTGAGTGAGTGAGTGTGTGTGTGTGTATTTAAGTTATTTTTTTTCTAGTATAAAGTAAATAAAAAATAAACTAAAAATTTAATCAACTAAAAAAATAAAAAATAGGTAATATGAAAATAATATAAACTTAAATATAAAATAAATCTGATTGAAAAGTCTGAGATTGAGTTATATATTAGTCATATAAGTCTACCTCAGATTTTGCATATAAAAAATATAATAATAGATGAATATTTGTAGTATGAATTTATTTTAAGATAATTAAAAATAAAAATTAAAAAAATGTTGATAAAAAATGTATATTTTAAAAAAATATCTACTTGTCAGAATACTAATGGTATTAGATAATCTTAGGAGATAATTCAAACAATGCATAAATATATATGATCCATTGAATCTTAGATAAATTTAAAGAACATGAGTGGTAAAATTTTAGAATATGGATCAACCCTCATATTTATGTATCCATTTCATTTATCATTATTTAGTTGTAAGAAAAAGCATTATTAAGTATATTGCGAATGTATATTTTTTTATTAGATTTTTAAAATGGTAAAACAAATAATAATTAATAATCTTAAGAGTGTAAAGTAGAGTGGTCTATGAAGATAATGTATTCACATACATCATCAAAAATATTTATAATTTGGGTCCTTTTTTAATCACTAATATTTTCAAACCCTTAATTCCTTTTGCATTATTAAAAAAAAGCAAAAAAAAAAAATATAATGCATAAATGTCATGCATAAACATGTTTTTATGCATACCAGCTATGCATAAATATGTTTTTATGCATACCATCTATGCATAAATTTGTTTTACTGCATACAAAGGTATGCATAAACATCTTTTTATTCATACCAGCTATGCATGAACTTGTTTTTCTGCATTCCAAGTCATGCACAAACTTGTTCTTTTGCATAATGATTTTTGCATAAAACTCAGTTTAAGCATATTTCAGTATGCAAAAAAACTTGTTTATGCATAGTTTTGATATGCATAAGAATTAATTATGCACATAAATTCATTATGCAAATAAAAATTTGTTATGCACATAAGCACATAAATGAGTTTTTATGCCTAAAT
Source organism: Sapria himalayana (assembly GCA_029783825.1). Lineage (NCBI taxonomy): Eukaryota > Viridiplantae > Streptophyta > Magnoliopsida > Malpighiales > Rafflesiaceae > Sapria > Sapria himalayana. Next base: position 91,621 of record JAREIK010002927.1, read on the forward strand.
GAGCCATGGTTGTTAATGAATTTTTATGTGCATGAGTTTTTATGCATAAAAATTTATAATGCAGAAATGCAAAAACTTGTTTACTCATAAATGAGTTTCTATGCATGACAAACTATGCATAAACTTGATTTTATGCATAAATGAGTTGTGCAATCCAAACTATGTATAAACTTGATTTTATGCATAATTTAGTTTATGTATAAATGAGTTTGTGTTTATGCATAAACATGAATATAAATGAGTTAACGCATAAATGCATATGTTGGCATACAAAAACTCATTTTTATGCATATCTATGCATAAACTTGTTATGCACATTAACTTGGTGTGCATAAATGCATAAAAGGGTTTGTGTGTATAACATGTTTCATGCTTAACAGCTCATTATGTAGGAATACAAAAACTAGTTTAGGTATATATGAGTTTTTATGCGTACTTAACTTTGCATAAATTTGGCTTATGCATAAATGCATAAGCTCATCATGCATAAACTCCTTTTTATGCATGTTTATGCATGAATGCATAATTGAGCTTATCCATAAATTGCTTCATGCATAAAAACGAGTTTATGCATAAATTCATGCATAAAAACGAGTTTATGCATAAATTCATGCATTACATTTTATTGAATTTTTTAAATAATGCAAGAGGTAATTTAATTATGTGTTTGGGAATTTGGTTGATTAAAAATAGACGTAAATCATAAATATTTTTGATGAGTCCCTAAATATTAAATTAAAATAATAAGGGGTTTAAAATATTATTATTATTTTTTTATTTTAGGACTTATATTCATAATTATCCCAAAAAATATAAGGATCTTATGAGATTTTTTATTTTTATGATGATATTACCATATTTGAGTGTTTGTTGAGTGTTTTTAGAAAATAAAAGATGCAAAATAAAATATTTAACATAATATTAAATAATGTATTAAATAATAGTACTGGTATAAATATGTCTGTAAGAATTATTAAATAAAAGATGTCATATTTCATGATATTTTTTATTTTTATCATTTTGTCATAAAATTGTGTCTGTTGAATATCTTTAGGAAATATGAAATATAAAATAAAATATATAGTATAATATTAAAAATATATCAAATAATGGTGTTATTATAAGCATGTTCGTAAGAATCACTAAAAATAATTTTTTAGATGAGATTTTTCCCATTATATATGTGTCATATAATCAATTTAATAATGAAGATTTACTTAACTAGTTTTCTCCTTATTATAATATATATAAAATTTATTAAAATATATTAAATTATTTAAAAGATTATGAGAGTTAAATATTCTATGTAAGTAAGGTGTCCTACAAATTCTAAGTGGATGATAGGTATTATTGAAATTATTTATATATTTTATGTTGGATTCAAGTATTGGTTAGTAATTTGTGATATATGAATACATTAATAATAAAATTAATAAAATAATAATTAATAATTTAGATTGAGGATAGAAATTTTATTTTTAAAATTTTTTATGATACGATGAACCTGTACATACTTATATATACTCTTACTAAATATATTATATTTAGGTATATATGCAATATTAATTCTTTTTAATAAATATAGTGAACACTCAATTTTGTCATAACTATTAAGATTAAAAGTAAATATTTAAAATATTATTTTTTTATTTAATATCTTTATTACTTGGCATCTTGTATGAATACTAATGTAAAGATGAAAGATATAAAAAATAGTATTAAATACATATTCATCTGCATTAATTAATTATAAAAATCTGAGTAGAATTTATGAATATTTAGATAATTTATTTAAATATTATAAAGATAAGTATAAAATAAATATTGTGAACTATCAAGTATGGAGATTAATATCATATTTAGTGATTATTTTTTTAATTCAGATATTTGAAAGAAAATGATGAGAATGTTCATTGAAATAAGTAGATTATTGAAAAACTTAAATATTATGTATTATTATTTTTTATTTAAAAGTGATATGAAAAATTAATATGTTGAGATTGACATTCTTCTTATGAGTGATTGATTTATTGTCCTTTCTAGTATCTAGTATAATATCATAATTTATTTTTGTTATGATTATGAATATGATTTGAGATAGAAGCATAGTTGTTATATAGAGATTTGAATTAAAAATTAGAATGATTGATTAGTAAATCACGTATCGAATCAAATTGTAAATAAAATTTTTTGTGATTTTTTTACGGTAATTAATTTATAGTTCTTATCGTCGGTAATTTTTTTTGGTATTTTAGTTTTTATTTTTATGATTTTTTTGGTATTTTATAATTTTTTTACATTAGATTCATAATATTAAAGGTTTTAGTTATTTTTTTCCATGTTAATTAATTATTGATAATCAGTATTAAATCGATTCGTGATTCAGTGATTTAGTTTTTAATTAGTGCATGCTTTTTATTCTTTTAAAGAGCTAGATTATTTACTCTCTTAATCATGAATTAAATCGTGAATCGTATGAGTTTGATAAGAACGGATAGAAGAATAACATTATTATTAAATATTATTAAAGAGAATATATATGATTGAATTTTAATGATAAAATAAAAGAGCTATAAGTGGATGTTAAAATATACAAATATAATGATTCCAACTAGATGGACTATTCTTAGTTTAGCATACATTTCTTTAGATTTTTTTTTTCAAATTTATATTTTTAGTTGTGTGTTTTTTATAAAATATTGTCTTGTAATGATAAGTTCGAGCAAGCATGCTGCCTACATTATTTGTGGTAGGTAGTTGAGGTTTCCCTCTGATCCTGCTTATTGTCTGGTGATATGGCTAGGGCCAATTGCAATTTGTTGCCCATGATAGCATATCCAGGCTAATCTGTGTTAGCTGTAGGCTGGGCCATGTACTAGATTCTCCCTTGCTTGGTCATGTTAGTTTTACCTGACATGAATCTAATCTGAATGGCTTATTCAGTCCATCGAGCTTTATTTGCCTACATCATTTGGTAATGTGTTGTGGTTGATGGGGAGCAATGTGTTGACCAAGCTTAAAAAATTTGGGCCATGTTGGTCCATTATGATCCAGCTGATGATTTTCTCTCAAAATTTAATATTTTGATAGTATTACTCTTAAAAGTTGGAAATTTAATGTCTGATGAGTCTCTAACCAAAGATATATTGTCTTTAGATGAAGATATTTTTCAATTCACCAAGACATAGTTTTCAACAAATATATGAATCATAAAGACTTTTTAGATTATCAATAATATTAGGAATATTCTCGTCTAATCGTGTTTAACACATGTAATTTAAAAAGTTTTATGATATCCAGTGTGTTAATCAATTATCATGTTTAAAAATAAGGTATATTTTATTATCAACTTCAAAAATAAGTCAGATGTTATTGTGATTGTGAATGGAAGCCATCTGCTCATCAGGTATTAATACTTGCTACTTTAAAAATGTGTTCCAGTCATTAGTATGTTTCTCCTAGGAGTTGGCGGATGAGATACTTGATTATATGCTATGGATTTAGTTTTAGAAATCATGTCTTAATGCATGCCTATGAAAGACACTTTCAAGCATGCCAATGTGTTGTTTTTTGAAACAATTGTTGACCCATGTGTGTCCAACATGATCAGATCCATGCATGTCCACCAATGGGATGACTTGGGTCATGTTGGGCCATGTGATCTAGCTTGTGTGCCACAAATGGGTGCGACAGTCGACATGACATGACTCTCAAAACATTCTTGTGCATGTTGAATTTGGTGTGGGTCATGCTTTGTATTGGGCAAAAATTCTGACTTGATTGGGGTATGAAACTAACATATCAATTCTAAAAATATATCATGGTTTAATTGGGTCGGAATGGTCCAAGTCAATGCTAGCAGTTAGCCTGTGCCGGCTTGCCTAGACCTCACCTTGGCTAGCTAGGTTTTGATCATGTCTAATTAGGGATCACTGCTACCTAATACTTGGATTGTGCCAGGGGTTGTCGTCTCATTCCATCTTATTCATCTATTCAAGCAAATTTATTTATGTCTTATTGATTGTGTCAAAAGAAAGTATGAGTGAGGACTATCAAAATTTATAACATAAAAAAGCTTGTGTACTAGCAGATTTAAAGATAGTGAACTAGTATTTTTATAAAAAAATTGAGGATGTAAGTCAAGTAAAATATAAATTTAATAAAAGGAAGGATCATACATAGAAATATATTTGTATCCTTAATCAATGATGATTTGATTTTGTGTATTTTTTGTAATAAAACTACTAATATAAAAATATAATATTAAATATTTTTTGTGATAATTTAAAAATGTCATGACATTTAAAATGTAAAAGAATAAATGGTTGTATACGTGGTTTTTAAAAAAATATTAAAAATAAAATAAATACTTGATGAAATGGATATTATACATGAAAATTTCATTGAATCTTAGAAAAATGAATATGCTATTGAAAATTATAAAAAGATGAGTGTTATATGCATATCTAGTGAAATTAATAATTAATGAAGAATATAATAATAATAGTAATAATACTAATAATAATAATAATAAAAGTAGTAATTATTTTTTACTTCAAATCTAAAAAGATTTCTTTAAAATTGATCAAATTCAATTATATTGAATAATAGTTGAAAAATTAGTAAAACATCATATATATTAATTAATATATGAATATATTATTATTTTTTATTTTAATTTGATTATTTATCCAAGTTTTCATGAGGTAAAAAATACTATTCTAAAAAAATAGCATTTATTAAAAAATTGATGTAAAATTATTTGATTGAGTGAGAAATAAATATTTTATTGTGTCGGATGAATGAATTGATAAAAAATATAAAATTATAATTACTTTTGTGTGATGTATCTAAAATAAATATTTTATTATATCTATGCACTCAACTGCTATTTTTGTTCCTACAATTACAAAATTTTTATTTAGATTTAAAAACAAATATAACAATGAAAGAATAAAATATATTTTAAGGTATTTTAGATTATTATTAAGCTATATAATGATGCAAATGTAATTTGTATTTTTTGATTTTTTTAAATGTTAATTTCATCTAGAAAATTTACAAATTAATAATGAGCATTTTATAATATCACAAATACAAAATATTGGAATTGAATTTGTAAAATTTGTGTTAGGCTTTTGTATTATATTATGTTGATTTGATGCTATAGAATGTTGTAAATGTCTTTAATATGAGGAATACATTAACAAAAGTTATTTTTTTAATAGCTATAAGTGTAAATTTGATTACAACTAATTAACATGATTAGATGATTTACAAAACAATTTGAATTATTTAGATTCTTGAGAATATAATGTAAAATTATTTGTTAATGTTGACAGTTGACTCAATTTATGATTAAAAAAATTTGAGAAATATATTTACTTATTTTGATTTGGTAGATAATTTATTAGTAAAAAAATAATATAGAAAAAAATAAGGAAAATTATGTAAAAGGGTTGTAATATGAAAATAATTAAGAATCAATGCTCAAAATAAAAAAAAATATATTTTTGGTGCTCTTAAAATTATAGATGAATATATAATTTTTTTTCTCATGTTGCCTAAGCTTATGATTAAAAAATAATTTTAAAAATATATTTACCTGTTTGATTAGGTAAATATATTTTAATATTTAACAAAAGTCAAAAATAGTTTTTTTGAATATACTATTTTTGAAAACAAAAGCATATACAATATATATGTTAAAATGTGTAAATGTATATCTTGTATACATGTATAAATGTATTAATATGTATATATTGTATATATGTTTTTATGAATAAACATAATATATATATATATATATATGTATGTATGTATATATATAATTATATATGTACATATTTATGTATTATTATGTTTATTTTTTTATTTTTTGATTTTATGTTGTTTACATGATGTAGATGAGTAAGAGTAAATTTGGGTTTTATTTTTGAAATATAAAAAGGTTAGATAGCATTTTTTAATTATTTTCATATTATATTTTTTTCTGGATAATTTTTCAAAAAAATGTCCAACACTAAATATATATTTTTATTCTAGAGCACATTGACTATTAATTAAAATATTCACTCTTTTTCACTTCAATTTATTGATTGTTTACGTATAAAATTGAGCTTTTATGAAATGCATTCACAAGATAATGAATAATAATAAAAAGATATCTGTGAAGAGTACAATAGTTTTGATTAGAACTCAAAAGGGTGATATAAATCATTAATATGAGGTGAGATTATAATTAATAAATCTCTAAGTATGGTTGAATTTATCTTGAAGTAATGATTTATTAAAAATAAGAGCCATGTCTAGCTTACTGGTGATTTTTATAGATGTGTAATAAAAATGATGAATAATTTTAGAAAATAAGAAAAAAAAATGATAAAATTAATTAATATATGATTGCTCAAGGATTACTTGTAAGTAAGTTTGTTATTTGAACCTTAAAAACCATAATTTATTTATATACTATATTTTTATACATATTTTATTTGATTCTCTTTGTTCTTGAAATATCCATACATATTATATAAATGAATATGAATTGCTTGATGAGTTTTATTTTTTATTTGGAATGTTTCTAATGAGTTTTCTGAATTTGTATTTCATTAAATAAGAAAGACAAAATATATTTGAAATTTTGTGATGCTAATAGTTACAACATTGTAGATATTATAATAAGTAATTTTGTTTTATAAATTTGTGATTTTTTATCTATGCATATTGTTGTGATTTAATATAATTTGTATGCTTTTTTATGCTATATTGTTTGGGAGCATATAGCATACGTACACAGTATATATAAATGCAACCATAGCTACAGAAGAAGCGGGAGGAGTGGCAGCGACAGCGGGAGCAACATCAACAAATGAGATATATACGTACGGATATAGTTAACATATACGTACTTATAATACTGTAGTATTTTATGTACATATATACTGAGTATATATGTACTCAGTATATATGTATGCATAATATAGCAGTTTATATGTACATATACTGTAGTAATATATGTACGAGTGGTTTAAATTATTTTGATTATATATGTACATATTTACTGCAGTAAATATATATTTATCACAACATAGTTATTTTTAAATTATTTTGATTTGATTGAGTGGTTTAAATTTCTTACAGATATGGTATCGAATTATTTCCCATACGAAGCTTGTATAAGCGAAGAGATTTTTTAACAGGCACGAAGCAATGTGACTCGGACAATTTTTTCACAGCAAAAAGTTAGTGATCAGAGGAGCATAAAAAGATAAATCAAGGTCTATGTACGGATAAATTATACTTTATGCACAGTTGGTATATACATTTATTAATAAGATGTAATATAATTTTGTTATTTTTTTATTTTAGTTATTTAAATATATTATTAGAATAAGTTATTAAATGAATTTTTTTTGTTTAATTTAAAATTTTCATTTATAGCTTCCATTTTTATTCAATTTAATATAAAAATATTAAATTATTTAATTAAATTTTTGTTGATGTTGAATGACAATCAACTTTAATTTGTGTTTATTAATGTCGATAATAACTAGTTTTATATATCTGTGAATATGTTTGTGTGTATCCAAAATTTTTGGGTAGAGTTTTAGCCTATTATAGGTATGTAAAAGCCTATTATCAGCAGTAGTAGCAGTGATAGCAGTGGTAGAGATGGTAGTGGTGGCAGTGGCGGCAGTGGCGGCAGTGGCGGTGGCGGCAGTGATTTGCGGCAGTGGCGGCGATAGTGAGGGCGGCAGTGGCGGCGGCAGCTACAGTGGCAACAGCGGTGGTAGCGGCAATGGCAGTGGCGGCGGTAATGGCGGTGGAACCAGTAGCGGCAGCAGCGGTGTCGGCAGCGACATCAGCGACAGTGGAGGCGGCGGTAGCGTTGTTTGCATCAACAACACTGGAAGTAGTGGCAGCAGTGGCAGCAGCGGCAATGGGAGCAGTGGTGGTAGCGGCAACACCAGCAACATGTGCAGCGGGGGCAGCGACGGTAGTCGCTATAGTGGCGGCAGCAGTGGTGGAAGCAAAATCATCTGTGGTAGCATCGGCAGCAGAAGTGGTGGCAGTGGCGGCAGTAGTAGTGGCGGTAGTGGCATTGGCAGCGGCGGTAGTAGTAGTGGCATTGGCAGCGGCAGCGACAAGAGTGGCAGCGGTAGCGGGAGCAGCAGTAATAGCAACAAATGTGATATATACGTACGAATAAAGTCAGTATATATGCACATAAAATACTATAGTATTTTATGTTCATATTAACTGAGTATATTTATACTCAGTATATATGTACACATAATAATGTAGTTTTTATGTACATATACTGTAATAATATATGTATGAGTGAAATGCTAGTATATACTTACATATATACTACAAAATTATATTTTTATCAAAACATAACTTTAATTTTATTTTAATTTAACTGAGTAGTTTAAATTTCTTACATATATGATACTGCATTGTTCCTCATACAATGCTTTTATAAGTAAAGAGAATTTTCAATAGACATTACGTGCTGTGACTTGGACGGCTTTGTCGCAGTAGAAAAATAGTGATCGGAGGAGCAGAGGGAGAGAAATGAACGTCAATGAATAAATATATTATACTTTATGCACCGTCAATAGATACATTGATGAATGAGATGTAATAAAATTTTGTTATTTTTATGTTTCACTTATCTAAAATATTGAATTAGAATAAGTTATTAAATGATTTTATTTTTTGTTTATTATAAATTATTGATAGTTTCATTTTTTATTCAATTTGATATAAAAATATTAAATTATTTCATTAAAAAATTTTAAAATTAATTAAATTTTGAAAATAGTTTTGAAATTAAAATAACTAGGGAAATATCCCTTGCTAAATTAGCAAGGGATAAATCCCATGCTAATTTAGCTAGGGAATTTTCCCTAGCTAATTTAGCAAGGGAAATCTTAAATTTAGTAATGGATTTTTCCGTCACTAAATTTATTTAGCTAAGGATTATTTTCGTCGCTAAAATTTAGCGACTAGCACTTTAGATTGGAAATCTTCCGTCGTTATTATTGTTTAGTGATGAAAAATCTTATTTAGCTTGCTAATTTATCTAGGGAGTTTGTATTTTTTAACAAGAGATTTTTCCATGACTAAATTTTTAGCAAGGGACATTTTTCCTCGCTAAATTTTAGCAAGGAGCACTTTAGATATGAAAACGATCCGTCAGCAATTTGTTGCTATATCCCATTTAGCGATGGAAAATGCCCATTTAGCAAGGGAATTCTTTCTAGCTATATGGGATTTTTTTGTAGTGTAGATAGATAAAGAGATAAACCGATAAATAGATAGATAGATATATAGATAGACAAGTAAATAGATGGATAGATCTATAGATAGAAAGATAGATAAATAGATAGATAAAAAGATAGATAGATAAATATATAGCCAAATACATAAATAGATAGATTTATAGATAGACAGACAGATAGATACATAGCCAGATAGACTTAATATAGATAGACAAATAGACAGACGGATAGATAGATAGGCAATAGAGGATAAACACAGATAAAGACATTTAGAGAGATTGATAGATAAATATAGTGACAAATAGACAGATAAATTGGTAGACATTAAGACAAGTAGATAAAAAAATAGATAACCTGATAAAAAGATAGATAGAAAAACATATATACCATATAGACATATAAATAGATAAATAGATAGAGAGATATATAGATAGACAGAAAGATAGATATATAGATAGATAGATAGGCATATATATATATAAAGAGATAGATTGATAGACAGATAGACAGATAGACAAAAAGATAGATAGATATATAGAGAGATAGAAAAATAGATAGGTTTACACATACATAGATAGACAGATAAAAAGATAGATATGTAGATAGATATACAGATAGATAATAGATAGATAGATATATAGACAGATATACAGATTGACAGATAGATAGATATACAGATAGATAGATAGATAGACATATAGATAGATACAAAGATAGACAGATATATAGATAGAAAAATAAACATATAGATAGAGAGAAGACAAATAGACATATATACATATAAACAGATAAAGAGATAGTTAGATATATATATAGACAAATAGACAGACAGACAAATAAATAGATAGATTTATAGACAAGCATATTGAAAGATAGACAAAAAGATAGATATATGATAGATAGATAGTTAGATAGAAGAAAAATATATCGATGTACAGATAGTCAGATAGATAGATAGATAGATAGATTTATAGATAGACAGATAGATAAATAAATAAATAGATCGTTAAATATATAGATAGATAGATAGATAGCAAAATAGCTAGATAGGGAGATAAACAGATAGAAATATAGATAGATAGATAGATTGATTGATAGAAGCTAGATAGCTAGATGGTAGATAGATATATAGATATATTGGTATATAGATAGATAGATAAATAGATCGATCAATCGATAGAAAGATAAAAATACAGAATGACAGATAAATAGATAGATAAATAGATTGATTGAATGATTATGGATATATATAAAGATAGACATAGAGAGATAGACTTTTAGAGATATAAATAGATAGAGATAGACAAATAGATAGACAGATAGAAAGAAAGACAAATAGACAAGTAGATAGACAGATAGAAAGAAAGACAAATAGACAAGTAGATAGATAATGATATAAATTGATAAATAGATAGTAGATAGACAGATAGACCATATAAATAGATAGACAGTTAGATATATAGACAAAAAGATCGATGGAAAGATAGATAGATAGGTAGAGAGATGAATAGATTGATAGATTGAAGGATAAACAAATAGATAGATAGCCATATAAACATATGAATAGATAGATAAATAGCAATATAGATATATAGATATAGGTAGATTAACAGATTATTAGATAGACAGATATACAGATAGAAGATAGATAGATATATAGATTGATAGATAGATAAATAGAAAG
>JAREIK010002928.1:0-47553 GCA_029783825.1 Sapria himalayana
TGTTCATATGTAACTATCGAGTATACTCTCAAAAATAACTTATTATTTTGATAATATAATATATTTGATAATAATTGTTTGATAGTGAATTTAATGTATTATCTAAGAGTTTAATTTTGTAAAAATAGTTATAACATTTTATTGTCAAAATAAAATTATATTTTGATGATCTATAATTATAATTTCAAAAAAGTACCTATGACTTACAAGGTATTTTATTTGAAATTATATCAGAAAAAAATTATTTCATATATAGTAATAATAATATAATTTTTATGAAATAACATGATAAAATATAATGATGTTAATAATGATCTTTATAAAGTTTGTTTATATACTTACAAATTAAATTTATAAGGGACATTGAGTGATATGATTTTTATCATTCATCACATTTTTAATGTGGTTATTTAACACATGATCATTTATTTATAATAATGATCAATATGAATAAATAAACAAATAATTCTAACATGAGAACTCCAATAAAGTGAGATGTTTGAAATATATTTGTGTAATAAAAAATAAGGTATACTCGAAAAAAAATTATAAAACTAAGTTCTCAAAGACTACTTTAGCTCAATAAAATCCATTTTGGCACCTTCATGAAAATTGGGTGGTTGTTTTATGAGTTTTTCATTCTCAAGTTTTTTTTAGAAGAATTATTATTTGTATTTAAAATTAACAAATAAATCACTTGTGATAACTTCTTAAGAATAATAGTATATAGATAGAGTGAGAGTCATGCATATCTTCTCACATGATATGTTGTTAGTCATAATGCAAGGGTATGTTGAAAAAAATTTGTGGTATCCCGAATTGATTGAATAGGAAATTTCGAGTAAGATAAAATCTCTTTGATAGGATACCTAATATAACTTTGGTATATCATTCAGAGAATAATTGAAAAATTAAATTTAATAAAATCATCTTCAGGATCATTTAGTCTCTACAAAAGACTTATCAATGGTTTGAATAAGATGTTTTATCATCATATTTTTTCTAATATGAAAGATATCTTGCTCTTGAATTTCATGACTATTTGAACTCAATAAATTTGATTGAATAGGAATAATACCTAGAGAGAAATTGATGGGTAAAAAACTTTTTTATTAGAAATTTCTTTATTTTAATTAGTACAAATTTTAACATCTTACAAAATTATTGAAAAAAAAATAAAGATTTATAGAGATTTAAAATTTTTGATAACCGGTAGAAGCCTTTATATCTAATTTTCAATGGACAAGTCTTCAATTTTTCATCAACATTAACAATTAAAATGTAATCTTAAAACCCCATCATCTTAAAGAATATAACTTTAACACTAATATTGTCTATATTTGTAATTAGAGAGTAACAAATATTTTCTTTTTTAGTACTCAAATATTTATTGAATGCATACTCAATGATATTAAATATTATTTTCTCATGTCTACAAAAGTTATTTTGCAAAATAGGTACTTTCAAATATTCAGAAATTTAAATATTTCAAAATTTATATCTAATTGATCAGAGATATGATTTATCTAGTAATTTATAATTAGAATTATATATTTCAAAATTATCATGAAACACTTGGTTCCTATACAAAGTTTTTTAATAGTTCAATCAAATTTTTATTCTTTTTAATTATATTATTTTGAGGTTAAGTATATTCTAGTATAATAAATTTTGTGGTTCATTACATGCTCAAGGAAGTAAGGTCTAAATTTTGTAGAATTGTATTTTAAAATATAATATGTATCAAAAAAGTAATATTTTGAGGTTAAATATATTCATGTAAATATATAATAATTATTATAACAATTTTATTTTGTTAAAATTATTTTTACTTAGTAGTTAAAGTAACCAACATATGAGTTATCCATGTAAATTTTTTGATTTATATATACATTAGGTTTTTTTAGTTTATTGATTGAGTATATTTGTATTTTTTTTTTCTTTGCAACATTTTGTTTGAATTAATTTTTAGTAGATTTTTATATGGAATCAGAGATTGTTTTTGAAAAAACTTCATCCAAAGATGGCCTCAATGAAGTGTGTGTGAGTATGTGATTGTGGTATCATAGAGTATTTTTTCTTAGTCATTCATTTCTATTCAAATCGATAATATTGAATCCTAGTATTAGAGATGTTTGTAAGATATATTGTGAGACCTATCACAAAAAATATATTTAGAATTATATATTCTCAATGTCAAATTTGTACAAGTAAAAATTTGTTTATTTTCACAATGACTTTTAGGAATATAGCTGAGTTGAGAGTTTAGATAAGTTGAGATACTTTATTATCTTTAATAATAATTGTATTTATTTTTGGCAAATATCATGTAGATCATTATTTTTGGCAAAAAGGTGGGTACCAACTGGAAATAATATTTGAATTAATTGATTGTGAATTGTTAGTTTGATGTCTTATTTAAAATTTGAATTTCAAAGAAGTACAAGATACCATGCATTCTCAAAGCACACTGCCCATGCATGGTGACTTATTTCATGTATACATTTATAATAACTAATTATTCCATCATTATATAATGTTCGCATAAGTAATATGAAAGATAATTTGATTAGTAATAGAGTAAACCATTTTGTTTTTTTTTTTAAATATGCATACAGTATATATATATATCCTAAATAGTAGATGTGTGGTGCATGTGAAGTTGCCTATTTAGTGCAGTCAATGTTTGATTTACATGTATATTTTTAATTTTTTACAATGAAACATGCGTACTAATATACTTCTATACACAAAAAACTTGTTAATTTATTTGTCACATATACAAAAAATTAGAAATTGGCAAAAGCACCCCTCTTGGGCTACTCTTATCAAAATGAAGCTAATTTTTATTTTTTAATGTATTAAATAATATTTTAATGTGTTATGTCTGCTCATAAAATATTAAATTAAAAATAACATATAATGTAATTTAACAATACAAAAAATGAATATAGGCTTTTCCAATACAAAAAATTAATTTATCAGTTTAATATCTAATTGGAAAATGTATATAAGTGAAAGTCATATCTATAATTTTTCCTAAATTAATAAGTTCCCTTCCTTCGTATTGTTTAGGTATGAATTGATGTGTATGTAAATAATCTTTATGTAAATTATTAAATTATTTGGATAAATTTCTATTGTACACAAAAAACTTGCCATCTTGTTTGTCACATATACTAAAAATTAGAAATTATCAAAAATAATATTGTACAACTAAATGAAAACAAAAAAAAATAAAACAAGATGAAACAAGTCATTTAATAATGACTTTCAAAATTTTGACTATGATCTAATGCCATTTGTTTATCACACAGACTATTTAGGCATTGGGAAAAAAAGACCTCTCGGGCTGCTCTTGCCATAATATAGATTTATTTTAAAATATGTAATTGGAAAAAATATATAAGTGATGGTCATATCTATAATTTTTACTAAATTAATAAGCTCCCTTCCTTCGCATTATTTAGGTATGAATTGATGTATATGTAAATAATCTTTATGTAAATTACTAAATTATTATGATAAATTTCTTTTGTACACAAAAAACATACCATTTTTTTGTCACATATACTAAAAATTAGAAATTATCAAAAATAATATTGTACAACTAAATCAAAACAAAAAATAAAACAAGATGAAACACGTCATTTAATAATGACTTTCAAAATTTTGACTTTGATTTAATGCCATTTTTTTGTCACACAGACTATTTGGGCATTGTGAAAAAAAGACTTCTCCAGCTACTCTTGCCATAATGTAGCATTATATTAAATATTTAATCAGAAAATATTATACAAGTGATGGTCATTACTATAATTTTTGCTAAATTAATTAGTTTACATCCTTTGTATTGATTAGGTATTAATTGATGTATGTAATTCGTTGTGTCTCTAATAAGTCTATATTTGAAATGCTAGGAATCTGTAATGTAGCAAATGCACAAGCTAATTATGAGTATGATTTTGTTTTAAATATTATTGAAACTGTGTTATGTTTTTGGTTTAACCATGTAACTTTTGTATCAGAAATATTTCTACATTGTTTTTGTTTTTGTTATTTATTTCAGAACATTTGGATTTCTAGCTTCATGTTTATCTTTTAGACGCTTTCATAAAATTTATTAGTATAGGTGAAGATGCATAATCTCATTCTAATGTTGTAAAGAAGATGTGGGACTATATAACAAGAAATAATCTATAGGTATGATAACTTCCATCATCTTCTCCCTCCCTCGATGAGAATCCATGGTGTTATTCTTCAATTTCAATTAATCATTAAATGTTCTTGCTTTTTAAATGGATCTATCAGATAGGTAGAAAATAATATACGATGATAAGTTGAAAGAGCTACTCCAATGCAAGTCTTTCATCGGATTTTCAATCTCAAAGCTCTTATCTCCTCACTTCTTGAAGAAGGAATAATGAGCAAGTTGCGGAAACATAATTTTTGCCTATGTGTAGCTAAACGGAAAAAGATTTTTTTGGTGGCATCATTTTTCTCCATTCTGGTTTTGTTCTTGGCAAGAGATTTTTTTGGAAGTTGACGACTTGAGTGTCAAATGTTCATGCAGGTTTTGGTTTTTGATTTTGATTTTGATTTTGATTTTTTTTTGAAATGTTTCAACTGCGAAATGAAAGTTTTTGTGTTTGTGTTGTGCTGTTTAAGCCTTAAAATTTATGCAGTTTGACCATGCACCGAAAAGAGGAGAGCCACATGTGACTAGAAGAAAGCCAGGTTACTTCCTTTAGTGCGAGCCAACACAAAGTGCAACCAAAATATATATCAGCCAAAATATAATACACACACTAAATAATTAATTATTCTTTTTAAAAATTTTTCAGCACTATATTTATTTTGCACACTACCATAACATACTACATGCATTCACTTCTCATACAGCCTCACAAAGCATGTCACACTACATGCATATAACTGCCCACTACCTTTCCACACACGCATCTATTGAAAACATTGTCACATGGCACATGCCACACTGCCACCTTATTTATGCAGCATAAATGTAATCTCATCAATATGAGCTATGGAAAGTTCACTTTACTTCTAGATTTTGGTCATTTTGATAATCTTGTTAATGAAGTACGAGCTTAGCTATTCATAATTGAAGCTGGAAGAAAGTTGAACAGAGGGCTAATAGCTGATGGTGATGTTGGGGTCAGTGTAAGTGCTCCTCGTGGTGCCACGACTCCAGTGCCTAGGTGGGCTCTTCAGTGCCCAAACGAAATACAGGCTTCATTCTCATGATGTGCCATATGGCTCTGGTAGTGGTTAGTAATCTGTTATTGGATTCTCTCTGGTTGATGATTCCAATAGCTACTGGGTAATTATTTTATTTCTTCCATGTTCTAAAATAGTCTGTTGGAAATACAATATTTGTTGCATATATGAAATTTTGCAGAATGATTTGTAAATGCTATATATATGCTGCAAAAATCCATAATTCTCTCAATTAGTATTCATTCTACATATTGGTTTGAAAGTAAAATAAAGATTTTCATCTAGAATCAATCCAGGAATAGCAATGTTAGACTCGAGATTATGAGCAAGACCAACTCATCTTGAGTATACATTAAATAGTGCTAAATTAGGGTTGTAATTGGATAAAGAACAAGGGAGACAATGCAGAAAGAGAATCATGGAGTTTTTTTTGATTATAGATTATTTCTAAATATCTTGATTATAGTCATCATGTGGGAATCTACAAAATAAATTGTCAAACATTTACAATGAGCAATAATATTCCCAACAACAAGAACTTGAGTTTCATGAAATTTATATAGTTGTTGCCATTAATGTTGAAACTGAGTTTTGCTATTGATGATGATGTTTGTAGATGCTTAATTTTATTTTGTTGATTTCTTAAACTTGTTTTTCCTACTTACAATACTATTTTATTACTATTTTGTAGATATCCTAACACCCAATACACATGCATGTGGGCATGTATACGGATTTACATACACTTGCACACATCACAATTATGTGTTTGACATGCATAGATAAATACATTTATACTCACTAAGATACATATGTATATATGTGTGTGTTTTTGTGTGGACATATTATATATACGGATGCACATCTACAAATTCACAGATACACATGCATAAATATATATAGTTGATCACTAGAAATGTCTTAATAGTCATTCCACACACACATATATAGGTAGGCATATATACATATGTACACATAGATATGTATATATATAAATATAGACATATACATATTCATATATACACATACATGTATATATGAAGTGAGATTCCCTTTCTAGATTGTTAGGCCTGAACTATAAGTGATAGATTTAAAGCAAGGGGATTTAACCAAAAGTGGGTCAATCGATCATTTGCAGCACATGACAAATAAAAAATGGCTTCATACCCATCTACATGTTTCTCCCATTACAGAAAATCTGGAAGTTAGTTATGCCTTTTTTTGCTGTAATTGATCCATCGTATAATCTACAAAATATTTTATTTTTGTGAGTATTTTTGAATGTTTTTAGAGATAGAACATGTACTCTATAACAACATAGTCTACATGTGCACTAAAACAGCATAGTGCACATGTGCACTGCCTTTGGTGCTAGCTATGCAGTAACTATTTTTTTGAAGAAAATAAAGGTGCCCATTGTGCCCTAGTATCACTAGTTGTTTCATTTCAATTGAGGGTTGCTTAAATTAGCAATTTTTTGCCCCTTAATTTGTACCAAATCCTAACTCATACTATGCAAACTTGGCATGCACAATAGCGTAAAAGGAGGAGAAGCTAAAAAAGTTTACCGAAAGTTTGGTGTGTATTTGTGAGTGACACTGGTCTACTCTTGTTATCAATTAGGAGAGTTTTGGTATCTTATGAATATGTAAATACAAAATATTATTAATATAATGCTGATATTGTAGAAAGAAAGACATATCAGATAGCATCAATATTATTGCCTTCGTCAATATTTGTTTATGGATGAAATTATGCACAATGATTGGTAAATGCTATATATGTACCGCAAAATTCCATAATTCTCTCAGTCAAAATTCATCATGCATATTGGTAAATGCTATATAATTGATGGTCATATCTATAATTTTTGCTAAATTATTTAGTTGCCATCCTTCGTATCATTTAAGTTTAAATTGATGTATATGCAAGAAAATTAAAGAAGTAAATGATGAGATGAAAGAAATGAAGAATGCAATGCAATAGTAGATGACCTATATGGAGTCAGAGTTAGCAACCTTGACGAGAAAGATAGTACACCAAAATCAAGGAGAGTACCCACGTAGGAGAGTCATGCACAAATTAACAAGCTAATGATGTAGATGATGATTTAGTTTTAAATGATTATATACCTATGTTAAGTTTTTGTTTTAACCAAATATCTTTTGTATCATAATTATTTATGAATTGGTTTTGGTTTTTATTAATAATAAAAAATGGTTCACAGTATATGTTTTAATTTAATTTAATATAAAATATTAAAAATATGTAATGAAATTTTATGTACAAAATAAAATTGTGAAAATAGATTTGGAATGAAAATTGCTAAAGATTTTTCCCTTACTAATTTTGCAAGGGATGATTCTATGCCTATTAGTTGAAAATTATTAATTATTAATCTTTAAAGATTAAAATTAGCAAGGAAAAAAATATAATTAGCTAGGAAATTTCCATCATTATAAAATTTGCTAGAAAATTTTTTTTATTGTTAATATTTTGTGATGAGCACATTAGCTTGGGATAATTCCCATCATTAATTCATCATTATTCTATCTTAGTGACGAAAAAGCCTAAAGGGCTAGAAATATCTCCCTTGCAATTTATGAATTTTCTTGTAGTATGTAACTATTTGTTTATCTATTAGTCTATCAATTTGTCTATCTATATATCTTTTTATCTATATATCTATCTATCTATATATATATCTGTCTAATAATCTTAATATCTATTTCTCTATCTATCTATATATAAGTGTATATATCTATCTATCTATTTATATATCTATCTATTTATCTATCTATGTATATGTTTATCTATATATTTATATATATGTCTATCTATTTTTCTATTTATTGATTTATCAATCCATCTATCTTTATTTTTTTTTATTTTTCTATATATATGTCTATCTAACTATTTATCTATCTATCTAAGTATCTGTCTAATGATCAGTTTATCAATTTGTTTATATATCTGTCTAACTTTATGTCTATTTATTTGTCTATTTATCTATCTAACTACTTATCTATTGATCTGTCTTTCTATCTGGCTATCTATCTATCTAATTATATATCTATCTATCTTTTTTTAAGTGTTATTTATTAGTTATAACCCTCTCTTTTGGCGGAGGAATACTATTTTTACAAACTAACATCTACCCTTATCCCTATTACACCCAATATTTAAGAAAATCTTTAACATTTAGATCAAACTAAGCATATAAATTTAAAGAGAAATGCTTTTGAGGTTCTTGAGTTCTTCCTTTAAGCTTTGAGAAGTTAATTCTTTCTAATGATACCATGGCTGAATCTTTATTCGTATAGTAAAGATAAATGCAGTCTTTTTCAAGAGTCCATGTCTCTTCCATGTCTTGTAAGGTGAGACCTTTGATTCTTCATGTTGAAATTCATGTTGAAATTCATGTTGAAATTCATGTTGAAATTCTGCTTTGCTTCTATTAAATTCAGTTGGAAATCTAATATATACTGGAATTCTTCTTGTAATGTTGCTCTTTGAGAGATGCTAGAATACTATCGCTTTTTTAGAGTATCCCGCCTTGAATATCAGCATTGCATCTTTTAAATTCTGCTTTGTATCTATAAATATTCTGCCAGATGTGCTTGGTAATCAGCAGCTCTTAACTTTACTGCTTAACCTACAAACATTCCAGCCTGCATAAAATCAAGGGCATCATATCCATATAAGATGAAAACCCATTTACCATCAATTTCTGGAAATTTCAACAAGAAAAACTAGAAAATTCAGTAGCATACTCCTTGGTTGTATCATTAATGTATCCTTTTGTTGATCTTCAGAATATTTCTAGCAATTTCTGAACCCTATGTTAAGCTGTAAGAGTTCCCTGCTTGGCTGCCTCCCTCCATGCTTTTTAAACTTTGATCTTCATTTACTCTACTATTGCTTCTTTACATGAATTACATACTTAACACATCTCAACTAAAAATTTACAGACTTCCAGCTTTTCTAAAATAACACAGACTTCATAAAAACACAGCTTCTACTTATATCAAATAACACAGACTTCCAGAAAATACAACATTCTAAAAAAACAGACTCCATACACCTATAATAAGAAAAGAAAACTAAAAGACAGCAGGCACTATGTCCAGCTTTATATCATTTTCATCTACTTAGTTACCTGCAAGAAAGATCTACATGCATATATATAATCTACTCTATTATTAAATACCCCGTCTTGATCCTTTGAATTAGCCCTGCAATGTTACTGTACATTTTTTTTATAAGGCTATAAAACAGAAGCTGTACTGTAATTTTGAGCCCCCTAAACCTGCAGTGTTATTGTTTTTTAATAAGCAACCTGTAGTGCATGAAAGTACATTTCTGTTTTAATAAGCAAAAAATACCCCTAAACCTGCAGAAAGTTCATATCTGTTTTTAAAACAGAAACATTGCTTACTAAAACCTGCCGTGTTACTATATTTTTGAGCCCCCTAAACCTGCATTCTTTCCAAGTTGTACTAAAATGTATCCCAACCATCATAGCAACATCTCTCAGGACCAGGATGAGACTATGAAGATATGAACTTTATTCTGTTTAAGCATCATACATAGAATACCAAAATAAACACAAGAAAATCCTTGTAACTAAAAATTATTATTTTTAATTTTTCTAATATAAGGGAAATCCATGCTATTTAATTTTATAATACCAAAATACTTTTTTGGTAAATTATCTTCTTTATACTCGTGATCTCCTCTCTTCCTACCATCTTTAGATAATGCATCAGCCAAAGCGTTAGCTTCTCTGAAGATGTGTTTTATAGTGAAATCTAATGAATTTATATCATGTAGAATTTCTTCTATCTCATTTTCATATTTCCACATAATTGACTGTATTTTAATTAGATTTACAACTATTTTTGAATCAATTTGAATATCTACATTCTTGATATCTAAGTTTTTACATATTCTTATTCCTTCTTTTAGTGCTAATATCTCGGCATGTAAAGCCGACGATGCTTGCAATCTTCTAGTGAAAGCTAAAATTAATATCTCGGCATATATCTATCTATCTATTTGCCTATCAGTTTGTTTACCAAATTATATATATATCGATCTATCTATCTATATGTCTATCTATCTATCTATCTTTTTTTTGATTTGTTTATCTATCAGTATATCTACATGTCTATATGTCCATCTATCTATCAGTGTATTTATCTTTTAATTTTTCAGTCTATTTATCAATTAATCTATCCTTATATCAGTCCATTTACCTATCCGACAATTTATTTGTTTATCTATTGATTTTTCGATCCATCTATCTATATTTCTATCTATACAACAATCTATCCATATATATATTCATCTATCTATCCAGCTATCTATGAATCTTTCTATTTGTATTTGTATTTATCTATTTAATTGTCTGTCTATTTGTTTGTATATTTATCTATCTTTCTATCTTTCTATCAATCTATCAATTTGTATATTTATCTCTATATATATATATATTTATATCCATCTATCTCTATATTTTATGTCTATCTATCAATCTATCTATTTGTCTGTATATATGTCTGTCTGTGTGTCTATTTATCTATATCTATATGACAATCAATCTATTTATCTATCTGTCTGACTATCATTCTGTATATCTATCAATCTATCGACCTGCCTGTCTATCTGTCTATCTATCTATCTATCTTTCTATCAATTTGCCAATTTATCAGTCTATATATATGTCTATCTATCCATTTGTCTAAGTGTCTATCTATTTATCTATCTATCTCTCTGTCTATTTTTCTATCTATGTAAAAATTTATGTATCTATCTCTCTATGTCTATATTTATCTATCTATCTTCCAATCAATCTGCTTGTCTATCTAACTATTTGTCAATTTGTCTATCAACCTATCTATCAATCTATCTATTTATCTGTCTATCAATCAATCTATATATCCATCTATCTAAATGTCTATCTATCAATCTACCTATTTATCTATGTAACTTTCTATCTCTCTCTATCTGTTAATCTATCTATCTATCTATCTATCTATCTATCTATATGTATGTATGTATATCTATCTTTCTATCTATCTGACTATTTGTATGTTTAACAATCTATTGTCTATCTATCTATCTATCTATCTATTGGTCTGCCTTTCTATCTATCTATCTATCTATCTACATGTCTGTTTATATGTCTATCTATCTATCTATAGGTCTGTTTATATGTCTATCTATCTTTCTATTTATCTAAATACTTATATGTCTGTCTATCAATTTGTCTATATATCTATATCAATATGGATATCTATCTGTCTATCTATCTATTTTTCTATATCTCTGTCTATTTGTTTGTCTCTCTAACTATTTATCATGTATCTATTTATATATATTTGACTAATATTTACATGTCTATCTATCTATTTATCTTTATTTCTATAGATCTGTCTAAGTATCTATCTATCTATCTTTGTGTCTATTTATCTATTTATCAATCAATCAATCTATCTATCTATTTATCTCCCTATCTATCTAAAAATCAATCTATCTATCTATCTATTAATTTATCTATCTATATGTCTATCTATCTATTTTTCTGTGTATCTATATGTATATCAATCTCTATATCTCTCTATCTATCATTCTTTTTATCAATCAATCATTCTATCTATCTATTAATGAATCTATCAAACTATTTATAAATCTGTATATTAATTTATCTATAAATCTATCTTAAATCTATCTATCAATCCAACAATCAATATGTCAATCAATCTATATATCAATCTGTCTATAAACAAATATATCAATCTAACTATCTTTCTATTTATTTATATGTCTACCTATCTGTCTATCTATATGTCTATTTATTTGTATATTTATCTGCCTATCTTTATGTCTATATGACTATCTATCTAACTATCTATCTATCTATTTATATTTCTATCTATCTATTCATCTATCTATCCATATATCTATTTGTCTATATATCTATCTATCTATCTATCCATCTACCTATCTATCTCTCTATTTATCAGTCTAGTTATCTATCTATCGATTTATCGATCTCTATGTCTATGTATCTTTCTAACTAACTAACTATCTATATATTTATTTGTTTATCTATCTATCTATCTAACTATTTGCACATCTATCTAACAATCTATTAGTATATTTATATATCTATCTATGTATCTATGGATCTATTTATATAACCACCTAACTATCTATCTATGTGTCTATCTATCTATCTATTTATCTATATATCTTTCAATCAATATGTCTATCATTATATCAATCAATCTTTCTATCATTATATCAATAAATCTAATTATTAATCTGATTATAAATCAAAATATCAATTTGACTATCTATTTGTGTATCAATTTGTTTATTTGGCTGTCTAACTATCTATCTAGCTATTTGACTATTTATCTATTTATCTATCCATCAATATATTTATTTAATTATCTATCTATTTATCTATATATCCATCTAACCATATTTCTATCTATCTAATTATCTCTGTATCTATCTATCAATGTGTATGTCTATTGATCTTTCTATTTATGCGGCTATCTATATATTTATCTATATACTTGTCTATCTATCAGTCTATGTATTTGTCTATTTATCTACCTATCTATCAATCAATCTATCTATTTATAAATCTAACTATCTGTCAATGTAACTATATTTAAAGCTATATATTTTTTTTATATATCAGTCTAACAATATTTCAATAAATAAATAAATAAATAAATAAATCATTCAATCTAACTGTCTGTCTATCTATATATCAATCTATCAATATATTTATTAATCTACCTATATATCTATCTATCTATCCATTGATCTATCTATCTGTATATCTATCTATATATGTCTATATATCTGTCATCTATCTATCTATCTTTTTTATTTTTTTTCTATCTATCGACCTATCTATAAATCTATCTATCAAATTGTATATCTATTTGTCTATCTATCTAATAATTTGTCTATCTATTTGTTTATTTATCTACCTATCTATATTTCAATCTGTCAATCTATCTTTCGATTAATCTTTCTATCAATCCTTCTATAATATGTCTATATATCTATTTTCCTTTCTGTTTATCTATCTATTTATCTATCTGTTAATCTATCTGTCTATCTGTATATCTATCTATTATCTATTTGTCTATCTATATGTAAATCTATCTTTCTATATATCTATCAATTTATCTATCTATTTGTGTGTCTATCCCTCTATCTATTTATATATCTATTTATCTATCTATATGTTTGCCTATATGTCTGCCTATCTATTTGTATATCTATCTATCTATCTATCTATCTATCTTTCTATCTATTTCTCTATTTATCTATCTATCTATCTATCAATTCGTTTCCCTATCTATCTATGTGTCTATCTATATGTCTGTATATATATCTATCTAATTGTATGTCTATTTGATTATCTATCTATCTAACAATTTATTTATATTTTTTTCAATATGTCTATCTATCTGTATATCTATCAAATATATTTTTCTGTCTATCTATCTATCTATTTATTTTTATATTTATCTATATGTCTATCTATCTGTTTGTCTTTCTATATATCTATCTTTCTTTCTTTCTAACTAACTAACTATCTATCTATATATCTCTTTATCTATATGTCTATCTTGCTAACTATCTATCTATTGATCTATTTATCTATATATCTATCTATTTATCTATATATTTGTCTATCTATCTAAATATCTATCTATCAATCTGTCTATCTTTTTGTATATCAAATTGTCTATCTATCTTTCTATAAATCTGGCTATCAATCTATCTAATAATTTGTATATCTATCTATCTATCTATCTATGTACATATATATCAATATGTATATGTATTTTTTATCAATATGTCATTTAATCTGTCTATTAATCTATCTATCAATCTATCCATTAATCTGCCTATCAATCTATCTATTAATATTTATATTACTTTTTCTATCAATATGTATATCTATATGACTATTTAAATATATATCTATATATATGTCTGACTGTATATCTATCTATATATCTATCTATCCATCTATCTAACTTTCTATGTATCTATCTACCTATCTATCAGACTTTCTATCTATTTTGATATCTATTTGTCTAAATATCTATTTATTGATTTCTGTATCTATGTGTCTATATATATTTATCAATTTCTCTATCTATGTGTCAATCAATCAATCTATCTATGTATATTTATAATTATTTCATTTCTTTCTAACAATCTATATGTATATTTATTTATCTATCAATTTGTATATCTATCTCTGTATCTATTTTTTTATCTATATATCTATATATTTTTCTATTTGTCTGACTATTTGTTTATCAATCTGTCTATAAATATGTCTATTTATTTAAATAGCTACTTGTGTAAATATCTTTCTAACTAACTAACTATCTATATATTTATCTATCTCTCTCACTATCTATATGTCTATCTATCTATTTATCTATTTGTTTCTCTAATTATTTGCCAATTTATAAAACTATATTTTTATATATCTATCTATATCTCTATTAGTCTATCTATCTGTTTATCTATCTATCTTTCTATCTATTTATCTATTTATCTAACTGTCTGTATATCGATCTGTCTATAGATCTGTCTAAAAACATCTCTATATATTTGTCTTTATATCTATCTAAATATCTTTCTATCTATTTTTCTAAATATCTGTCTATCAATCTCTCTATAAATATGTTTATATTTTTTTTATATATCAGTCTAACTATATTTCTATCTATCTATCTTTCTATATATCTATTTGAATATCTATCTTACTATTTGTCTATCTATATATCTATCTATGTATCTATCTATTATCTATATATTAATATGTCTATCAATTTGTCTATAAATCTATGTATCAATTTAATTATCAATCTTTCTATCAAATTCTCTATTAATCTAAATATCTATCTATATATCTATTTGTTTATCTAACTACATTTCTTTCTATCTATCTAACTATCTAACTATCTTTCTATCTATCTGTCTATATGTCTGTCTAGCTATCCATATATCTATCAATCTATCTTACTATATATCCATCTATCTATATATCCATTTATCTATCTACTAATCTTTCTATCTATATGTATACTTATGTTTCTAGCTATTTGTTTATCGACCTGTCTATCTATGTGTCTATCTATCTATATGTATAAGTATTTGTTAATATGTCAATCTATCTATCTTTCTATCTATATATTTGTATATCAATCTTTCTATCTATCTATCCATCCATCTATTTATTTATCTATCTATTTATTAATCTATCTAAATATTTGTTTATAAAACTATTTATAAATATGTCAATTAATTTATTTATATATCTATCAAACATTTTTTCTAACTATCTTTAAATATATCTAACTATCTGTTAGTCTGTCTATCTAGATATCTACCTATATATTTGTCTATCTATCTAGCTATCTATATATCTATCTATCTAATTTTTTGTCTATCTATCTTTCTATCAATCTAACTATCTATCTATCTTTCTGTCTATCTATGTCTATCTATCTATCTATCTATCTTTCTATCTATATAACAATCTATTATTTATTTATCTATCTATCCATCTATTTATCTATAAAACTATCAATCTTTCTATCTATTTGTGTATCAATTTTTTATCTATCCATATATCTACCTGTTTATCTATCTATCTATCTATCTATGTATTTACCTATCTAACAATCTATTTGACTTTTACCTATCTATCTATCTGTCTATCTATCTGTCTATCTATCTATCTATCGGTCTATTTATCTGTATATCTATCTATTTATATCTCTGTCTATCAATATTTTTATCTATCTATCTATTTATATATCTGTCTATCTATTATTTATATGTTTATCTATATATCTATCTATATATCTAGATATCTATATGTCTATCTATCTGTAAATATTTCTGTCAATCTATCTGTCTATCTATTTGTATATCTATCTATCTATCATTTTGTTTATTTATTTGTCTATCTATATGTCTACCTATCAGACTATATATCTATCTAATTATCTACCATTCTATATGTCTATTTATCTCTTTATTTTGTTTCTATCTATCTAACTATCTAAGTATATATCTGGCTATATTTCTATCTATTTATCTCTCTATCTATATGACTATATATATATATATATATATTTCTATCTGTATATATATATATATATATATATATATATATATATATATTTTATCTGTATATATATATATATGTATATATATATCTCTCTCTTTATATCTATCTATCTCACTAACTATCAATAAATCTATCTATTTGTCTAACTATTTTGCATCTATATAACACTCTAAATGTACTCTATCAATCTATTGATTTATTCATCTATCTTTCAATCTATCTCTCTAAATATTTATATATTTGTCTAACTATCTAACTATATATTTATAAATTTTTTGTCTAACTATCTATCTCTTGATTGGTTTATAAATATTTCTATTTATTTGACTATCTTTTTGTTAAACAATCTTTCAAACTATCTATCTATCTATATATCTATTTATTTATCTATCTAACTTTCTATCTATCTTTTTATCTTTCTATCTTTCTATTTGTATAATTATTTTTTTATCTATATAGCAATCTATCTGTATATCTATCCATCTATATATTTGTTTATATATATGCCTATCTATCTATCTTTTTATCTTTCTATCTATCTATTTATCTATATGTATTACTATCTATCTATCTATTTGTTTATCGATCCATCTATAAATATGTCTATAGATTTCTCTATATATCTATCTAACTATCTTTCTATCATCAGTCTAACAATCTATCTATCGATCTCTCTATAAATATGTCTATATATTTGTCTATATATCTTTCTATCTTTTTATCTTTATATCTATCTATTTGTCTATCTAGTTATCTATTTATTTATTTATTTATCTATCTGTCTAATCTTATTATCTATTTGTCTATTTATCAAAGTGTTTATAATTCTATCAATCAATCTAATTATCAATCTATCAATCAATCTATTAATCTCTATATCCATATGTCTATATATTTGTCTATCTATGTACCTATCTTTCTATATATCTGTCTATCTATCTATCAATTTATCAATCAATCTATCTATCTCTATTGATCTATATGTCTATCTATCTATCTATATACCAATATTTCTATCTATATGACTATCTATCTGTCTATCATTCTGTCTATCTATCTGTCTATCAATCTGTCTACCTATGTGTCTATCAATATGTCTAATTATCTTTTTATCTATCTATATATTTATGTATCTATATGTATATAAATATATTTCTATATATATTTTTATCTATTTGTTTATCTATTTATCTATATATCTATATAATTATCTATCTATATATCAATCTATTTATCAATCTGTCTAACTATCTAATCTTTCTATAAACTATTTATTTATTTGTCTATCTATCTATTTAAAAATCTTTCTATCAAAGTATATATCTATCTATCTATCTATTTGTTTGTCTCTCTATCTATCAATCTATCTATCTGTTTGTATGTCTATCTATCTATCTTTATATCAATCTTTTTGTCTCTGTTTCAATATCTCAATCTATCTATTTATCTATCTGTTTGTCTATCTACCTACCTATCTATCTATCTATTTATCAAATTATCTATCTAAATATCTATAAACATATCAATTTATCTATCTATCAATTTATCTATATGTCTTTCTATCTTTCTATCAATTGATTTATCTATCTGTCTATCTATATGTCTGTCTATATATATTAACATCGGTCTATCTATGTCTATTCATCTATCTATCTTTTTATCTATCTACCAATCAATCAATCTATATATCTATCTATTTGTCTATCTTCCTATCTATCTATTTGTATATCTATCTGTTAATCTATATGTCTATCTATTTGTCTATCCATATGTATATCTAGTTGCCTATCTATCTGTCTATCGACCTATTTATCTATCTGTCTATCTATTTTTATATATTTCTGTCTATCTAATTTTCTATATATCTATCTTCTATCTTTCTATCTATATATCTATCTGTCTATCCATTTGTTTATCTATCTATTTATCTATCAGGTAATCTATTTATCTATCTATCTTACTTTCTATCTACGTATCTATCATTCAAATTGTATAACTCATTATTTTTCTATTTGCCTATCTATCTGTCTATCTGTATGTCTATATGTGTATCTATCTATCTTTCTATCTGTCTGTCTATCTTTCAGTCTATCTATCTACATATCCATCTGTCTCTCTATCTATCTATATGCCTGTTGATCTGTCTATCTATTTGTCTGTCTATCTGAATTTCTATCTATATGTCTATCATTATATCTATCTATCTATTTATATATTTCTCTATCTTTTTGTATATCTATCTATCTATATGCCTATCTACCTATATATATGTATATCTATCTATCTATTTTTCTATATCTCTGTATGGCTATCTATTTATCTATTTTTCTTTCTTTCTAACTGCCTATCTACAAATATGTCTCTTTGTTTATCTTTTTATCTATCTTTCTATCTTTCTATTTATGTATCTATTTGTATATATATATATATATATATATAATCTATATATCTATCTATATATTTGCCAGTCTATATATCTTTTATCTTTCTATTCTATCTATCTGCATATATATATGTCTATCTTTCTGTCTATCTATGTATCTATCTATATGTCTATCTTTCTATCTATCTATATTTCATTCTTTCTTTTTGTTTATATATTTTTTTATTCCTCTATCTAGATTTCTATCCATCTATCTATTTATCTATCTATCAATCTCTTTATCTCTCTCTAAATCTATCTATCTATATGTGAATATATATATATATATATATTATACTATTTATCTATTTATTTGTCGGTCTATCTAATAATCTATCTATTTATTTATGTATCTATCTGTCTAACTATCTATTTTTTTTGTTTATCTATTTGTCTAATCTATCCATATATCTAACTTTATATATATATATATATATATATATATATATATATATATATATATATATATATTTGTTTATCTACGTATCTATCTATCTATCTATTTGTCAATAAATTTTTCTATCTATCTATCTATTTATCTGTTTATCTATATGTATAACTATCTTTTTATCGACCAATCTATAAATGTGTCTGTCTATCATTTTATCTATCAATCTTTCTCTCTAACCAACTTTATATCAATCAATCAATCTATTTATCTATCTGTCAATCAATCTATCTATCTATATGATTTGTCTATTTATATGTCTATCTTTTTTTTGTCTAGCTATCTATCTATCTATTTTTATATCTATCTATCTATCCATCTTTCTGTCAATCTTTCTAACTATCTGGCTGTATATCTATTTCATTATCTGTCTATTTATCTATCAGTCTATCAATGTGTCTATCTGCCTTTTTATCTATCTATTTATATAACTATCTATCATTCTTTTTATTTGTATGTTTATCTATTTGTCTATTTGTATGTTTATTTGTCTATTTATATGTCATACTATATATCTATATTTTTTTCTATTTATCTATCAATCTTTATATCTATCTATCTAGCAATCTTACTATATATCTATCAATATATCTATCAATCTAATAATCAGTCTATCTTTCTATTTATCTAGATACATTTCTATTAATATGTATATCTATCTTTCTATCTATTTGTATTTTATTTTGTATATCAAACTTTCTATCAATCTATATATAAATCTGTATATAAATCTGTATATAAATCTATCTATTAATCTTTATATTAATTTGTCTATCAATCATTCTAGCTATATGTCTATTTAAATAACTTTCTATCAATCAATCGATCTATCTATCTATCTATATGTCTATATGTCTGTCTATCTCTCTATCTAACTATCCATCTATATATCTTTTTATCTGTCTAAGTATCAATCAATCAATCTATCTATTTATTTATCTTTATGTCTAACTATCTCTCTAAATAACTATTTTTCTATCTATATATATGTCTATCTATTTGTCTATCAATCTATTGATCTATTTATATATTTATCTATCTATCAATTGATCTGGCTATCTATCTGTATATCAATTTTTCTATCTATCTATCGGTTAACTATATATTAATATATCTATTTACCTTTCTATCTATTTATCTATCAATCTATATGTATATCTAACTTTTTATCTATCAATCAATATTTCTATATTACTTTCTTTCTTTATTTCTATGTATGCATCTATCTATCTACTTTTTGCATATCTATCTATCTATATATATGTCTATCTGTCTTACTATTAGTCTATATATATATGTCTATCTTTATGTGTGTGTGTGTGTGTATATATATATATCTATATATCTATTTGTCTAACTATTTGTCTATCTATCTATCTATCTGTCTGTCTATCTTTCTTTCTACCTATCTATCTATCTATATATCTATCTATCTTTGTATCTATCTATAAATTTATCTGTCTGTCTGTCTATCTATCTATATATCTGACACTCTATCTGTTTATCTATCTATCTATTTTCAATTTATATGTCTATCTATCCATTTATCTAAATATCTATCTTTTTATATATCCATATATCTATCTTGTTGTCTATATATCTCTATATCTATCAATCTAATAATCTATCTATCTATTTTTCTTTGAATAAGTCTATCAATATGTCTATAAATCTGTCTATGAATTTATCAATTTGTCTATCAATCCGTGTATCTATTTTTCTATATGTCTGTCAATCTGTATGTCTATGTATCTATCTATCTATCTGTTTATCTGTATGTATATGTATCTATCTATCTGTCTGTCTGTCTGTCTGTCTATCTGTCTGTTGATCTATCAGTCTATCTCTTTTTTTTTCTATATATCTATGTGTGTGTATATCTTTCTATCTAATGGCATATCTCTCTGTATGTCTATCTATTTGTGTATCTATAAATCTATTTATCTATTTTTCTATCTCTTTATATATTTGTCTGATTATCTGTCTATCTATTTTCTATTTGCCTATATTTTTTCTATCTTTTAATCTATCTATATTTATAATAATTTGTCTATATGTCTGTCTATCTATCTATTTATATATCTATATGTCTATCTTTTTATCTATATATATATATATATATATATGTCTATCTATATATCAATTTATCTAACTAATGTCTAATAATTTATCAATCAATCAATCTATCTATAAATCTATTTATCTGTCTATCTATCTATCTATCTATGTATATATATGTCTATCAATATCTCTATCTATTTGTCTTTCAATTTGTGTATCAATCAATCTATCAATCTATCTATCAATTTGTCTATCAATATGCCTATCAATCTATATATTAATTTGTCTTGTCAATCTTTCTATCAATAAAATTATCTATCTTTCTTTCTATCTATCTATGTAATTTTTATTTATCTATCAATCTATTTCTCTATCTATGTATATGTCTATCTATCTATCTATATGTCTATCTATCTATCTATATGTCTATCTATCTAGCTATCTATCGATATATTTGTATGTCTATCAGTCTATTTGTCTATCAGTCTATCTTTTTGTCTATCTATCTATTTATTTACCTATCTATTCATCTTTTTTTTATATCTAGTTCTCAATCAAATTATCAAACTATATATCAATCAATCAATCATTCATTCATTCATTCTATATGTCTATCTATCTGTATAATAACCTGACTAATTATCTTTCTCTCTATCTATCTAGTTGTCTGTCTAACCATATGTTTATTTGTGTGTCAATTTGTCTATATATCTATTTGTCTATCAATCTATCTATCTATATATATTTCTTTATACCTATTTGTCTATCTATTTGTCTATCTACCTCTCTCTCTCTTTGTCTGTCAATATATTTATCTATTTATCTTTCTATCTATCTCTCGATCTAAGTATATAACTATCTGTCTATCTATTTGTTTATGAATTTCTATATCTTTCAATCTATCTATTTATTTATCTATCTATCTATCTATCAATATAACTTTCTATATTTTTATCTAGCTATCTATCAATCTATATCTTTATCTCCATATCTCTCTATCTATCTATATATTTGTCTAATAATCTTTATATGTATCATTCTTTCTATCTATCTAACTATCTTTCTATATTTCTATCTATCTATCTTTCTTTCTAAATCACTATCTTTTTATCTATATATTTGTCTATCAATCTATTTATTTATTTGTCTATCAATCTATCTATCAATATGTCAATCAATTTGTCTATCAATATGCATATCATTATGTCTATCAATTGATATATCAATCAAATTATCAATCTTTGTATCTATTTGTCTATCTATCTATCTATCTAACTATCTATAAATCTATCTATCATTCCTATCTATCTATCTATATGTTTATCTTTTTGCCTATCTATTAGTCTATCTATCTTACTATTTGCATGTCTATCAGTCAGTCTATCTATCTATTTATCTATCAATCTATTTGCATTTGCATGTCTATCAATCTTTACAATTTGCATGTCTATCTGTCTATATGTTGTCTATCTTTCTATCTATTTATCTATGTGTAGGTTTATTTATTTATTTATCTTTCTATCAATCAATTTATCAATCTGTCTATATATCTCTATAACTATCAATCAATCAATCTATCTATCTATTTATTTATCTATTTATCTATATATCAGTCTATCTATCATTTTATCTATCTATCTATCAATCAATCAATCTATCTATCTATCATATATATGTCTTTCTTTATGCCTATCAATCTGACTATCTATCTTTCTATTTGTCTATCTTTATGTCTATGTATATATCTATTTTATATTCTATCTATCAACCTATCTATCTATATATCCATCATATCTGTAAGGAAATTAAACCACTTAGTCAAAAAAAAGTTATGTTTTAATACATATATAATCCTACTGTATATATGTAAATATATACTAGCAATTCACTCGTACATATATTACTACAGTATATGTACATATAAACAATAGTATTAAGTGTACATATGAACTGAGTACAAATATACACAGTATATACGTACATAAAATACTTTAGTATTAAATGTAGGCATATATTGACTTTATTCATACATATATATCTCAATAGGTGTTGTTGCTGTTGCTCCTGCTGCCACTCCTGCCATTGCTACCATTGCCATTGTTGCTGCCAATACCACTGCTGCTGTCGCAGCTGCCACCATCGCCACTACTACCAAAGCCGTAGCTTCTGGCCGCTATGGCGGCTGCCACCGCTGCCGGAGTTGCCGCTGCATGCTGCTGCTGCCATTACCGCTGCTGCCGCCAGTGCTACCACCACCGCCACTGCTGCCACTACTTCCTATACTGTCGCTGCTTCTTGTGTAGCTGTTGCTACCGCCACAGCTGCCAATACTTCTGGTTTAGCTGCTGGCTCTGCCTTCAATGCCACCGCTTCCTTCGCTGCCTCCATGGCAGTAGCTGCCTCTACTACCATTGTTGCCGCCGCTGCCACCACTGCCTCCGCTGCCAAGGCTGCTACCTCCCCTGCCGATGACGCTGCAGGCACTGTAGCTGCCGCTGTAACCACTTTTTATGCCACTAACGCCTCTATTGTCACTGCCGCCGCCGCCGCAATCACTGTTGCCACAGCTACCTCTAATGATAATAGGCTTTTACATACATATAATAGGATAAAACTCTACCCAAAAATTTTGGATAAACACAAATATATTCACAAATATATAAAAATAGTTATTATAGACATGAACAAACAAAAATTACTGTTAAATGTAATACAGTTTTTAAAAAAAGTAATTAAATAATTTAATATTTTAAAAATAAATTTACTAAAATCAAAAATTATAAAAGAAAATTTTAAATTAAAAAAAAGTTCATTCAATAACGTATTCTAATACAATATTATAAATAACAAAAACAAAAAAAATAAAAATTATATTGCATCTTATTAATCAATGTATCTACCGAATGTGAATAAAGTATAATCTATCAATGCATTGATGTTGCTTTCTCTCCCACTGCTCCTCCGATCACCAACTTTCTGCTGCGAAAATGTTGTCCAAGTCACGATGCTTCATGTTTGTTGAAATATATGTTCACTTATACAAGCTTCGTATGGAAAAAAATGCGGTATCATATCTCTAAGAAATTTAAACCACCAAATCAAATCAAATTAAATAAAAAATAACTATATTTTGATAAATATATATTGCTGCAGTAAATATATACATATATACTAGCATTTCACTCGTACAGTTATTACTGTAGTATAGGTACATATAAACTACAGTATTATGCGCACATATATACTGAGTACATATATATACTCAGTATATATGTGCATAAAATACTGTAGTATTATATGTACATATATACTGACTATATACGTATGTATATACCACATATGTTGTCGTTGCTGCTGCTCTGGCTGCCGCTACTGCTCCCGCTACCACTGCTGCTCTCGCTATCACTACCACTGCCTTTGCTGATGCCGCTGCCGCTAGCACTGCTCTCGCACCCGCTGCTACTACCACTGCTGCTACTGCCGCCGCTGCTGTTGTAGCTGCCGGTGCTGCCGCTGCCGCCCCTACCGCCACCACCACTACCACCATAGCCGCTACTGTGGCCACTATCGCTGATGCCACTGCTGTCGCTGCTGCCTCTTATGTCGTTGCTGTTGCTTGTGCCGTAGCTATCACATCTGACGCTGATGTCGCCTCAACCACTGCTGCCGATACTACCGCTGTTACGACCGTTGCCTTTTCCACTGCCGCCACATTTGTCGCTGCCATCTCTGCCACTACTGCCACTACTGATTATGGGCTTTTACATACATATAATAGGCGAAAACTCTACCCAAAAAATTAAGAGACACAAACATATTCATAGATATATAAAAACAAATATTATAGACATGAACAAAGACAAATTAAAGTTTTTTCTGTTCTCTCACAAAATGTGTCCTGCAAAAATTCATAATCTGGTTAATCAAAAAAGAAAAGAACAAAACCAGAATAAGAAAAGATTGATACTTGCAACAAAATATCATAATTATTTACTACACATAGACAAAAATAAATAACAGTTCATAAATAATTCTCATTCTCAATCATCCTCATAATTTGTAGGGAATGCTAGCCTTTCCTGCGAGGATTCGCAGCTAGATCTAGGAATGCTATCTGATGCACCATTCCTGCTAACTATGATTCCATAGAGAACATCTGCCATTGCATTGCTTTTTTAATATCGTTAATTTCTTGCATTTCTTCCATCAAATTAGTTATCTGCTCATCCTTCTATTTCAGTTCAATCTCTATATCTACAATACGTTCATTTGTTTCATGTGCTTGTTGTTCGACCACCTCATCCACCATTGCTAAGATAGATGAATTAGAAGCACGACTGCTACAACAAAATGCCACTCCCTTAGAGCCGATTCAGTACACTTGCTGCTTCTTTCGACTTCCTATTGTATCCAAATAGATTGGATCATAGTCAATTGGTAGATGATTTATAAAACCCTTAACTTGTTTATGAGCAGCTATCACACGTTCCTCAATTAGGTCATGAGATAAATTGGAGATAAAAACTTCTAGATTTACAAAAAATAAAATAAAAATTTTGGATTCAAAATAATTTTTATAATGTACTATAATTTTATAAAATCTAATTAATATAACAATTTCTTACTGCAATCATCTGAGACTTGTTGTCAATATATTGACCATCCACTTTCTTCACATGCATCTTTTTGAAAATCTCATAGAAATTTGGATCTCGACCCAATTCTCCAACCTAGAATATGTTTTTATTAATTCATAAAAAACAAATGATAAAAAAATTTAACAAAATTATTAAAACCATGCATAGATTATATATATTGGACTATTTGGACAAACACAAAATATAGATATGTTTAGAATTTTAAATTTGTACCAAATCTCGAGCATGCTCAATGCTCAACTTTAAACCTCCTGTGTGTCATTAGATTTCTGTGCCTAGTCCAGCAACCTCACTTTGTCGATTTTTGCTGACAATATCTGATTTTTTCTTCACATCTGGCTCATCCCAATTATTAAGCCACATGGGCCAGTCTTCCTCGGATATAAAATCATGCATTTATTTAATTTTCTTTAATTTATGAACAAAATCAGAATACCATTGAGTTGTTTTGATCTCTCATAATGACTTTATCTTTCAATCAAATTTGGGCGGCCATGTGGACTGATTCTATAAAAAAATGACAAAAGATTTTAAAATAACAAGAACATAATTATTTACTGCTTGAATTATAACCAACATAAAAGTTAAGCAATTATATAATAATATTTCTATGCTTTTGTTTTGTTATTTTTACCTGAAAGTCATTAAAATATGACTCATTTGTTGATTGAGAAACTTTCTTCCAGGAGAAAGCTTTGGCATCGGCCATTTTCTTGAAAGCCTGTGTAATTATAGTCTAACACTTGTGAGATGGAATAAAACTGTACAAATAAATAAATAACATAGAAAACAAACAAATCATAACAATATAAAAAAACTACTAACAGTATCATCAAATTTTTTTTTTCAAATCATTTTTACATTTTTCTTTTACCTCTCATCCACAATATAAACTTCTAACTTTGAACTGACTTTAGAATAAGACACAACATTTGATGATGTCGTTGGTATTATAAATGGAGGAACAATCAGTATAAAATTGTGGTGTCGAAGATTGAGATGGATCAAAAGTGTGAGTAGGAAGCACAATCGGTGGTGGGCTTACATCTGATAAAGGTGTTAGTAGATGTCTCAATGATGGTAATGGTGATAAAAATGGAGATGGTGATTGTGATGTTGAAGTCAGGATATGCTGGCTATGAGCTGGTATTAAATCTGGAACATTATGTAACATACAAGTTGAATTTGGTTCATTTCTGTGTCCACGTCCAGCTCCACCACGACCACGTCCTTTATGCGCCATCTACTATACAAAATAAAACAAAGAACAAAAAATAGAAAAATAATGAACAAGCATGCATTTTTGAATAAAACACACTGATAGATTTCAATAAATATAAAATGTATTTGATAGTTTAAATTTATGATAAAATTATAACAATTTAATTATCGGCATCACTGTCATCCTCCAATGGATATTCTGATATTTTGTCTGATTCCGAAAGAAGTTCGAACTCATCTTTAGATAGAAATTGATCATCTTCAATTCCTATTGTTCCATTATTTGAGTCACATAAATTTTCTGGATCTTCATCTACATTCAAAGGCTCAATATTATTTATGTAATCTTTTTGGAATGCTGGTGCAATTTCTACGATTGCACTTCTTTGTTGCGATGGTGATACTTCAAATTTTGATCGGGCTTTGATCTTGCAAATTGCCGACCAATCTTTCTTTTCATGAGATAAACTTGGATATGTACAATAATATACTTGAGTGGCTTGAACTACCATAATAAATGGCTCATTTCGATTATATCTATATTTATGATTAACATCCACAAGCTTATAATCCGAATGAATCTTTGTCCCCACATTTAGTGTAGGATCAAATCACTCGCACTTAAATAATACAATCCTATTATTTTCGAGTCTAGGATACTTCAACTCAATAACTTCTTTGAGTTGACCATAATAATCAATCTCATCTGCACTTTAACATAAGCCTTTAATGCATACACCACTATTCATTATTATTTTGGAAGAACCGTGCCTGATTGTGTGAAATATATATCCATTAACAAAATACCCAGGATAGGTTATCACATATCAATATGGACCTTTACTTAGATTCTAAATAAAAATATTTGAATCTCCATTTGAAGGATCAATTACCAGTGACATTAATTAAAAAAATTGAAATTAACAAATAAAAGATAAAAATAAATTAAATAATTTGAAATTTAAAACTTAATAATTCTCACATAATTTTTGAACCAATTTGCAAATTCATTTTCTAGCATATAATCGACATCATTGCTGGAAATTGATGGTTGCCTATATTTTAACTACTCAATATAAATACTGCACAAATATAAAAAAATAGAAAAAAAATGTATATCAATTTTTAATAATTCTTTTTAAAGATAAAATTAAACTATGATTTAACCTAAAACCATTTTCTATATACATACTCAATGTATAGTGCAACCTCCTCACAATTAAGTAAAACATAGCTCCTGGTTGCTTTGTACTCTTAATCTGTCATACATCTTTTCATTGCTCTTCCAAATGCTCTTCCAGGGTACTTGAAGATAGATAGTTTGTCCATAGAATCATTTTCTACCATCACATGACCTTCATAATTCCATGACACATTTCAATTCTTTGTTTTGACATGATCATCAAAATAATAAGAATAAAATGATGATGTTTCTTCTACTAAATATGCATTGTAAATTGAACCTTCAACTTTTGCCTTGTTTCTAACATTCAATTTCAACTTAAGAAGATAATTACAACCACAATGTTTGGTTTTAATTTGATTAAATTACAATATTACTAAAAGTACGAAATAATAAAACACAGCAAATTATATGTATTTACCTCTCAAAAGAATACATCCACCTGAATTACACTAGCCCAAAAATTCTTGCTTCATATGCCAAATAGTGTGGAAAATGCTCCATTAAGTCAAAAAACTCAGTGGGAATATCTTTTCTAGCTTACAAATAATAAGTGGAATGTCATTCTCCAGCCTCACCATGTCATTTATTTTGATTGTGGTTGCAGTTAAATGTTTGAAAAACAAACTTAGTTCTGTAGGACCTTCCAAACACTTTGTGGAAGTAATTCATGGAATGCAATTAATATTAATCTCTACATAAATACATGACTGTCATGACTTTTCATTTCAAATAACTTAAGATTCTTCATATCTACGCATCTACCCATATTTGACACATATCCATCAGGAAATTTCATAATTTTAACCTATTCATACAATATTTGTCTTGCCTTCTTATCAAGTGTGTAGCAAGCTTTAAATAATTTTCCAATTTGCTCATTAAATTTCAATTCAGGTCGCCGACATTAATCATTCAGGTATTGTCTTGATTTTAAAGTGTCTTTTATTTTTCCATCTACATTAAAGACAGTATTGAAAACATTGTCAAAAACTTCTTTTTCAATATGCATTACATCTAAGTTCTGACGAATTAAATTCGACTTCCAATAGGGCAAATCCCAAAATATACTATGTTTCCTCTAGCCAAATAATTTGCATATTGGTCCATTACTTCTAGTAGCATCCTTTTCAGTTACGTTCTTCAAACCCAAACTATGAATTTCTGTAATAATATCATCTCTTAAATGAATAGCTGGTGCAACTGTCATCACAGTTTTATTTCTTCGAAATATAGTTCTATTTCTTCGATATGGATGATTCGTAGGTAGAAACTTACGATGGTTATCAGACCATGACTATTTACCACTAAATTTGAGGGTAAATGCATCAGAATTTGTCATGCAATACGGGCATGCGAATCGTCTGCAGTACTCCAGCCAGACAACATTGAATATGTAGGAAAGTTATTTACGGTCCACATAAAGGCTGCCCGCATAATAAAATATTGCTTCTTTGAGATATCATATGTATTCACGCCAACATCTCATAAATAATTTAACTATGCAATAAGAGACTAAGAAAATATCTAGCATGTCTTTCGGATTTTTTGGCCCTTGAACCAATATTAATATATATATATATTGCTCCTTCATACACAACCATGTAGGCAAGTTATAAGGTGTCACTATCACTGGCCATATTGAATACTATTGTCCAAATTTCCCAAATGGCTGAAATCCATTAGTGTAGAGACCCAATCGTACATTTCAACTTTCTACTACAAAATCTTGATGTATATAATTAAAATGCATCCAAGCAGGTGAATCTGATAAATGATGCATTACCCCTTCTTCAACCTCATGCTCGGAATGCCACCTCATATCATTTTCTATAGTATTTGATGCATATAGACTTTGTAATCGAGGAATTAATGGAAAATAATACATCTTTTTAAAGATAACCTTCAAATTTTTTCGCGTTTCTACAGCACGATGTGTCTTCCTAAATCGAGGATGGCCACAAAACTTATAGATAATTAAATCACTATCACCGACCAATTATAACATGCTTCCATTTAAACAACAATCAATTTTTTCCACTAGTAGACCCATTCCTTGTAGTAACTTCCCAGTGTTGTAAAAGTTGTTAGTGATCAAATTATTATCCGGAATAATCTCCTTCATCAGTTCTGTCACCTGATCAAATAATTTCTTAGACATATGATTTTCTAACTTAATGCTCATTTTTCGACCCACAAGTTACAATTGCGAATGTGTTTTATTAAAGGCCACAACTCTTTATTCGTAGTTTTAAGCATTTCATATAATTTCTGAGCTTCAGGATTAGGTAGTTTATCCATGTAATCCATATTCAAGTCAGAACCAGTAGCTTCCATGATCATTCTATGGTATGTGTTTGATGATTCTTCACCACAAGTAAATGATTCAATACTCTAATTTTGGCCAATATTCAGAGCCTTTGTACTTTTTCCATGATAAATCCAAACAAAATAATTTGGCATAAAGCCATATTTTGCCAAATGATATCTTATAGTGTTTGCCTAACAAAAAGGGATATTCTGACACTTTCGATGATTACATGGATACTTAATTTTTTCTCCATCCTTTAATCTCGATTGACTACATGCAAAATTGATGAAAGTTTCAAGCCCAATCAAAAAATCTTTATTCAAAAATCCTTTAATAACCCTTTTGTACATCCACTAATGATCTGAGCTCATTTTTCCCTGTTTTATTTACATAAAATAATGCTCAATTATTAATATAAATAAAATATTCTATTACTTCAAAATATACAAAGAATAAAATAAAAATACTTACAGATGAATATTTAAAATTTAAATATCGTGAATATAGAGGTAAGCCGTTTGCACAATCTACATTAATAGATGATGTAATTTTTAGCATGATAACGATTAAAAGATATCATAGTTATACCAGATAAAGGGTGCAAAGTACAATAATGCACAAGAAATGTAAGCAAAAAAAATACATTTAAAGTTTGAAGGAGGAGAGGGAGAGAGAGAGAGATAAGGTGGGGAGAGAGATGGGTAGAGAAATCGAAAAACGGGGGGAGAGAGAGAGGGAGAGAGAGAGGGGAGATAGAGAGGGGGGTGGAGAGAGAGAACAAGCAAGAAAGAAGAGCCAGAAAAAAATAACACGAGAGAGAGCGTGGCACATAAAGAAAAAGAGGAAGAGAAAGACATAAAGAATTATAGAGGGAGAGAGAGACACATAGAGAGTGTAGTGTTAGAATGAAGAATTATATAAAAAGAAAATATAAGTTCTTCAGTACAAACCTATCAAATATTACATTTTTTGTTATACATAAGTTCATATTTGAGCCTGAGGCCCAAGGGATGGGATTAGGTAAGGGCACGACCCTTATTTCTATTATACCATATATGAGACTGATCAAATACACTCTCATGCTATGTTCTTACATATTGTTGATATTATATCTTTAGCCATTTTATTTCAAGTTGGTACAACAAAATAGTATTATCCCATATATAATTATATGTTAGGATACATATAGTAAATGTAGTTATAAATAGTTACATTTAGTTTAACATATAATTATATATAGATATATGCATACAAGTAGTTATAAGTAAATATAAATAAATGTATACATAGTTATACACAATTATATAGATTTACATATATGTATACATATATGTATACATATATGTTTACATAATTAAAAATAAAGTTATATTTATTTATATAGAGTTTTTATAGTTATACAAATATTTATATATAGTCATACACATTTAGTTAAACATTATGTTGTATGTTTTTATACATATATTTATAAATATAGTTACATGTGGTTATACATAAAGTTACACGTATAGTTAAACTTATATTTATAAATGTATGTATGTATATTTTTTCATATAATTTCATATATTTATACATATAGTTATATATAGGTATGGAAATGCTAAAATACATTTTTTATACTAATATATAAAAATGTATATTAAATACATGTTAATTATATATTTTAAAATAGTCATGTATAAAGTTTTTATAGTTATACATATAGTAAGATAGAATTATTTATAGTTATATGTTATTATACATATAGTATATATAGCTATTAATTTTTTTATATATTTAAACATATAGTTATTTATAAATATATTCATACAAATAGTTATACACAAATATATAAAGTTATCAATAAATATATAGATTTACATATATGTATACATAGTTATAAATATAGTTATATTTAATGTTGTAGAGTGTTATATAATTATAAAAATGTTTATATACAGGTATACAAATATTTATACATAGTTATACACATATAGTTAAATATTATATTGTATATTATTATACATGTAATTATAAATTTAGTTACATGTGGGTATACTTATAGATACACAAATACTTATAATTCTAAACAATTAAAATAATCAAATCCTACTTGTGCCATAATGATAAAGATTTTTGAATCCAAGATTTCTAAAAAGTTACTAGTTGGATGGTTGGTGGCATTATTAAATAGGTGTAAGCCCTGGGTTTTAACCTATCATTTTTCTTTGAAGAAGTATATTTTGGTAAACTCTATTAGAATCAAAAATTGATTTTTGATTTCTAAAACTATTATTTTATATTTAAATTTTTTAAAAACTTATGTGAGATAAACAAAGCTGATGCATTTCAGTGCAATAAAAGTAGATAAAAGTTATAATATTATATGAAAAAATGTTAAGGGGAACCAACATGAAAATAATTATATTTTTTTACAATTTTTAATTTTAAAATAACATTTGGGGACCCAAATCCAAAATATTTATGATTTGGGTCTTCCAAATTCATATACTGATAATTACCTTCATTTTTTTCATACGGAATGCATATACTCAAGTATGCATTTGAGTTTATGTAAAAACTCATTGTTTCGCAAACAAAAATTTATGCATATGGAGTTCATAAAAACTCTGTATGCATAAACATATGCATTAACTCGTTTTGCATACTGAGTAAGCTGAAAAAAGTTTATGCATAATGTTTTTTTTAAATATATTGGGATAAT
This sequence comes from Sapria himalayana, assembly GCA_029783825.1. NCBI lineage: Eukaryota > Viridiplantae > Streptophyta > Magnoliopsida > Malpighiales > Rafflesiaceae > Sapria > Sapria himalayana. Next base: position 33,441 of record JAREIK010002928.1, read on the forward strand.
TATTAGTATCCGAATATAGATACTAAAATATAACCCAAATCATAGCTATTTTTTTGGATTCCATAACATAATTATTCATTATATGTGTGTGTGTGTGTGTGTATAGATTAATGATGAAAATATTATGTATTATTATTATTAGTGTTGTGGAGGAATTTCCTTTTTTTTTTTGCAAAGTTAGATAAAAGTTAGTGTTGTTTTTGGATAAAACAAATTATAAAGAATAGTACTTTCATTGTAAAGAAATCTATTTAATAAAATTTTAAAATTGAACTAATTTAAGAAAATACTTCTCAGAGCAATATTCCTACCTTTTAGTGGTATCAATGCATAATATTAAATTGTTTTTGTTATTTTGTTTTGTAATTTAAGAGACGCAAGCCTAATAATTTTTTTTATTTCAAGATTTGAATGATTAGGATTTCTTGTAATGCATGTAATTGCTACTTAAGAGCTATAAGGCTACTCTAATTTTTTCATCATCTTAAACTTTTTCTGCTTCTCTTACCGCTTCTTCTTCATCTTTTTCTACTTATTCGTCTTGTACTGCTACTACCACAAATGAGTATCTACTTTCAAATGAAAATGCTCATTTATAGATGAGATAATATTTCTCTATGCTTTATCTTTAACATGGTCTATAGTATATGCCATTATACTTTCTCATTAATCAAAGATAAAAATATAGATTATAGTTCAATTGAGAAAGCTTACTAATAGATGAGTATCTAATTGCAAATAGAGTATAAAAGGTAGATTAATTACCAATTGTGCAAGATTAATAATAGATGAGTATCAACTTGCAACATATAGAAATCCATTTGTTAGAGCATATGTTTGAGTGGTTGATTTTCCATTGTTGACAACCTCCTTGATTTGATAGAGCATAGTGATATATGTATCTCACACATCAACCATGATACAACATCAATATACATTTTTTTATAAGGTAAATGGTCTTGAGGTTGGTAATATATGTTCTACAAATCATCTCCATTGGAGAACTAATGTCTTGAAAGACTAACTATGGTCTTCTTTAATGATAATATTTTCTCTATGACAAGATTAATCAATCAAAAAGTTTGGTTACCTAACAACAACAAATCAATAGAGCAAGCAAAGACATGAATATTCAATTGATATGCCTTCCAATCTCAAAAGATTATCAAAAGATAACCATCAATAGGTTTCAAAAATTAAATATTATACTTAATAGAGTTGAATTAATAAATAGAAAATATATATATATATATTCACATTATTTTTATTACACACATGTGCACACATACACACTACAAAAATTATGAATAGATTAACCAAAATGGCTATTTTGGATTTTTCAAAAATGATGTTAAATGCATAGCACATAGTAATTTTATTAATGCAAAAATTATTAAAAAAATATACACACTGCCATAAAATAAACGAACACAACAAAAAACTTACACTATCAAAAAATACACTGCTAAAAAACAAACCATAAATAACACAAACTATGATCATACACGCACTCTCATTTTATCATTCATATAATAGCAAAATATAGATTAAAACTATTTGTTTTTGAATAATTATTCTAAAAAATTTATTTTTTAGAATAATTATTAGAATCATCTTTTTGTGCTCTTCATGCAATATAGATAATAAATCAAGAGCATATGTATTTTTTTTATGCTCTTCACTCAAGAACACCCGTGAACAAAAACTTTAGCAATGGGCCATGAATAATTGAAGTTTTAAATAGAAATATTTATAACCATAACAAAAAAAAGATACCAGCAAACTATAGCATCAAAATCCCCCAACCCATGATAAAGAAGTTAACCGACTTAATACCAACATGCCCAAACAATGTATAACAATTTTTTCATTTCGCATCTATGGTAATAAAAAAATTATAGATATAATTATGTTTAAATAGTTTATGCATACTTTTTTATAGTTATATATATATAGTTATGGTTAAACATACTTATTTAAAGTAAACTTATATTTAGGTATACTATTTTTGTATACAGTATGTAGTTATTTATATTGAAATTTTTTTTTAATTCTGCATACCTACTATGCACAATCAAAATCCACACAATGAAAATGCATTATATCACAAATGCATGAAGTATGTATATGATTAAGTATATATACACAATCCAAAACACCACGGTGAATAAAGGAGAAAAATTTTAGAAACATTAAAACTTAAGCTTAATCAAGTTAATTGATGAAGAATAAATGTATAAAATGTACCTCAAATCAAATAAAAATTAAAACTTAAACCTCAAAATCGAATATATGTTGAAGCATCGATGTAGAGGGATGGATGACTTTCTGCAGAGGTTCACCTCACTTAAGCATCAGTGTCAAAGAAGATAATCGATGTCGAAAAAGAGAATCAAATTTTTTATATTTTTAATTATTATAACATTAAATAAATAATATATATATATAATCAAAAAGTCTAATTAATTGTATTCACTATAACAATTTTTTCGAACAAAATTAATGTGCATGTTGCAAGGCACAAATGAAAAAGAAACACCTTAAAATTTTTTATTATAATATTAATATAAACAATAAAAATATATGATAGCCTTATAAAAAAAATCAAATAGGCACAAAATTAACAAACCCCATATAATAAGACATAAATGAAAAGATGATTTGCCTTTTAGTCACTCGCCTAAGAATTATAAAATACTATAATGTTAAAAAATATATAAAAATTTATATTTTATCATTTAAAATATTTAAGTCATATTTATTATTTTAATAAATAATTAATGTTAAAAGCTAATAGTGAAAATATTACTCAATTATTTAATTCGTATAAATTTTTTTAAGAGCGAGCATCTATGTATTTATTTATAAATATTAATTTATTTTCTTTTAACTTTATTAAAAAAATTATATTTATATTATATTTCAAGATTTTCAAATATTGTATTATTTATTTATTTAAAAGTATTCTATAATAATAAAATTTTTTTACTTATAATAATATTAATTTTTACTAGTTTATTCGTCAATTCAGAAAATTTATAAAATATTTTCTATATTATTATATAATGAATTAATTTATATTTATATTAATAGAAATTTTAATATATGTTAATTTAATTTTTAAAATGAAAAAAAAATTATTATACTTATTGAATTTAATATTTAATGTTACTTTAATACAAATTTTTAAGTTTCTTATTTTAAAATTTTAGAAATTTTTTTTGTATAATTTTATAAAAAATTAATACATCATAAAAATATTTAATTTAGTCCTTATTAATATATATAATTGTTTTTTGTATTTGGATATTTTTTTAAATTATTTAATTATAATATAATTTTTTTTATGATTTTCACGAGGAGAATGTATGTTTCAAGGATTGCTCATCTATAGACCATTAACATATATTTAATAAACAAAATTAAATAAAATATTAAAACTAATAAAAAATAAAAATAATTATATAAATAAATATTGGTTAGGGTAATGCCGTTGCTAAATTAGTAAGTAAATTACAGATTTTATAAGGTAGAAAAAATTCGCCACTATATTACATATTTTACTAGCTCGAGAAAATCTGTCGCTAAATCATAGATTTTATTAACATGAGAAATTCCATCGCTAAATCCATTGCTAAATCCATTGCTAGATCATGGATTCTATTAGCAAGAAAAATTCTGTCACTAAATCATAGATTCAATTAGTAAGAAAAATTTCGTCGCTAAATCATAGATTTTATTAGTAAGGAAAATTCTGTCGCTAAATCCGTCGCTCAATGCATCACTAAATAATGTATTTTATTAGCAAGGAAAATTCTGTCACTAAATTCGTCACTAAATCATCAATTTTATTAGCAAGGGAAATTCCGTCGCTAAATCCGTCGGTAAATGATTAATATTATTAGTGAGAGAAAATCTCTCGGTATTTCAGTCGCAAAATAATGGCTTGTATAAGCGAGGGAAAGACCCTCGCTAAATCCGTCGCTAAATAATGACTTGTATTAGCGAGGGAAAATCCCTCGCTAAATCCGTCGCTAAATAATGGATTGTATTAGCGAAGGATATTCCGTCTCTAATCCGTTTGTAAATTCTCCGCTTTTCTTGAGCAGAATTTATGAAAATTTTCCAGCACTAATCAATTGCTTAATCCGTCGCTAAATCCCCCACTTTTTTTATGGAATTTACGAAAAGTTTTTCGTCGCTAATCCATTGCTATTTTAAAAAAACATTAATCCCTTGCTATTCCCAAGCTAATCTGTTGCAATTTAGCCAGGGATTGATCTCTAGCAAAAATTCTCTAGCCAAAATGAATTTTTCTCGTAGTGATTCTATCTATTTGTCTATCTACTTATTTATGTATCTTTCTATCTATCTATTTATTATCTTTCTATTAATCTATCTTTCAAACTATCTATATATATATATCTATCTATCTATATATTAGTCTATCTGTCTATCTAATAGTATATCTATCTCTATATCTATATATCTAACTATCTATCTGTCTATCTATTTGTTTATCTGAATATCTATTTGAATGTCTATAAGTTAATCTGTCTATCTATCTATTTGTCTACCAGTCTGTCAATCTATCTACATATGTATCTGTCAGTCTATTTGTCTAACTATCTATCAGTCTATATATCTGTCTATCTATCTATCTATCTATCTCTCTATATATCACTTTGTATATCTGACTATCTATTTGTATGTATATATGTCTATCTATATGTCTATCTATCTATATGTCTATCTATATATATAAAATGTTTATCTATCTGTTTATCTATCTATTTGTCTATCTATTTGTATATCTATTTCTTTATATGCATGTCTATCTATCTATCTATCTATCTATCTATCTATCTATCTATCTGTCTGTCTATCTATCTATCTATCAATTTGTGTATCCATCCATCTATATGTCTATCTATCTGTCTATCTATCTGTATATCAATCTATCAATCTATCTATCCATCTATTGATTTATCTATCTAAAAATCGATTTATCTTTCTAAATATCTATTTATCTATCTATCTATCTATCTATTTGTATAACTATTTGTCTATCTATTTATTTATCTATCTGTCTATCTATCTATCTATATAAATATTTATATATTTATCTTTTGTCTATCTACTAATCAATCTGTCTGTCTATCTTACTATCAATTTGTCTTTCTTTAGATTTGTCTATCTATCAATATGTCTATATGTTTTTTAATTGTCTATATATCTTTCTTTCTATCTGTCTATCTATCTATTTGTCTCTTTGTTTGTATATCTATCTATCTATATGTATATCTATATGTTTGTTTATCTATTGGTTTATTCATCTATTTATCTTTCTTTTTATATGTCTGTCTATTTATCAATCTATCTATCTGTCTTTATCTTGTCTATCTATCTATCTATTTATCAATCAATCAATCTATCTATTTTTCTGTTTATATATATAATTATCTATCTATCTATTGGTCTATTTTTCTATCTATCTATCTATCTATCAGTTTATTTTTCTATCTTTCTATCTATTTTTATGTCTATCTATCTATCTATTTAATATCTACTTACCTACCTATCTATCTATATAAATCACTATCTATATGTATATATTTCTGTATATAAATTTGTCTAACAATCTATCTACCAATTTGACTATCAATATGTGTATCAATTTGGCTATCAAATTGGCTATAAATCTATCTCTCAATCTATCTTTCAATCTAATAATCAATCTGACTATCTATTTTCCTATCTAATTTTTCAATCTATTTATATATTTGCCTATTGATTTGGAAATCTATGTTTATATATATATATATATATATATTTATTTATTTATTATCTAGCTATCTATCTTTCTTTCTTTCTAACAATCTTTTTATCTATCTTTCTATCTATCTATCTATCTCTCTCTCTGTGTGTCTATCTATCTTTCAGTCTATCTATCAGTATATTTATCTGTCTAAATATCTATTTATCTTTCTATATATCTATATATCTATCTATATGACTATATATCTGTCTATCGATTATATTATCTATCTTTTTATTTTTCAATCTATCTCTCAATCTATCTATCTATCTGTCTGACTAATAATCTGTCTATTTATCTTTCTTTATTATCTGTTTATTTACTTTTTTATCAATTTGACTATCTGTCTATCTATCTATTGGTCTTTCAATCAGTCTTACATTATGCCTGTTAATCTATCTATCAATATGTCTATCAAGCTGTCTATCAATGTGTCTATCAATCTACCTATAAATTTGTCTATTAGTATATCTATTAATATATCTATCTATATGTCTATGTTTATGGCTATATATTTATATATCTATCTTTCTATCTACCTACCTACCTACCTATCTATCTATCTATCTGTATGTCTATCTATTTGCCTTCTGTCTATCTAATTATCTATATGTCTATCTATCAATCAATCTATATATCTATATTTTCATATTACTATCTATCTATTTGTCTATCTGTCTATCTATCTATCTGTCTATCTATCTATCTATCGAAATATATATCTATCTATTTATCTATCTGTCTATATTTTTATATTACTATCTATCTATCTATATATCTATTTATCTATTGATCTATCTATCTATCTATATGTTTATCTATGTGTCAATCTATCTAACTATCTATCTTTCAATATATCTTTCTATATATCTATCTATCTATATGTTTATGTATCTATCTATCTATCTTTCTTTCTTTCTTTCTATCTTTCTATCTTTTTGCCTATCAATTTGTATATCTATTTATCTATCTATATATTTATTTTCTATCTATCTGTCTATCTATCTATTCATCTTAATGTCTATCTATCTTTCTATCTAATTATTTATAAATATACCAATCAATCTATCTTTCAATATATTTACTAATCTGTCTATTAATCTGTGTATCAATTGAGCTATCAAACTATATATCAATCTGTCTATCAATCTAACTTTCACAAAAAGTATCAATCTGACTATCTATTTGTCTATTTATCTATTAATCTTTATATATATTTATCTATATATTTGTATATTAATCTATCTATCTATCTATCTATCTTTCTATCTATCTGTCTATCTATCTGTCTATCTATCTATCTATTTTTCTATCTATTTATCTATCTATCTATGAATCTATCGAACTATCTATCTATCTATCTATCTTTCTATCTATATGTCTATCTTTCTATCTATATATCTATTTATCTATTAGTATATCTTTCTATCAATATCTTTATGTATATTAATATATTCGAATATTTTTTTATCTATCTATATCTCTTTCTATCTATCAATCTATATCTATCAATCTATTTGTCAATCTATCTAATAATCTCTCTATATATCTGTCTATCTATCTATATATCTATATTTTTATCAATTTATCTATGTATCTGTCTATCTATCTATCATTTAATCTGTCTTTCAATCTATCTATCATTTTCACTATCAATTTGTCTATCAAACTTTCTTTAAATCTATATATCAATCAATATTTTAATCTATCTATTATAATGTCTATTAATCTGTCTATCTATATGTCTATCATTCTGTCAATCTTTTTATCAATATATCTATCTATCTATGAATATATCTACATATGTATATATCTATCTATCTATCTATTTATCTGTCTATCTCTCTATCTATTTATCTACTTATCTATATATCTATCTATATGTTTATCAATCAATCTATCTCTCTATCTATATGTGTATATATCAATCAATCTATCAATCTATCTATCTATTTGTCTATTTATCTATCAATATATCTATTTATCTATCAATCTTTATGTCTACCTATCTATTTATCTTTATATCTAACTATTTATTTATCTATCTATCTATCTATATATCTATCAATTTCTTTACCTATCTCTATCAATCTATCTATCTATCTATCAATTTATCTTTTTATATATCTAAATATCAATCAATCTATCTATCTATCTATTTATCTATTTATCTATCTATCTATTTATATATTTATCTATCTATCTATGTGTTTGTCTAAATATTTGTTTATCTAATTATATATTTATATACCTGTCTATCTATCTTTCTGTATGTCTGTCTATCTATCTATATACCTGTCTATCTATCTGTATATCTATCTCTCTATCTATATATCAATCAATCAATATGTATGTCTATCTACCTATCTTATCTTTGTATGTATGTATCTATCTTTTGATGTGTTTGTCTATCTATATATCTATCTATCATTATGTCTATCATTATGTCTATCAAATAGTCTATCAATCTCTCTATCAATTTGTCGATCAATCTATCAATAAACTTGTATACAATCTATATATAAATCTATCTACCAATCTATCTATCTATTTGTCTATCTATCTATCTATATATCTGTCTATCTATCTTTCTATCTATATGTCTGTCTATCTATCTTTCTATCTATATGTCTGTCTGTCTATCTATCTATCTATGTTTATATCTATTTGTCTATCTAGCTGTCTAATAATCTATCTATCTATCTGTCTATATATATGGCTATTTATCTCTCTATCTATATACCTTTCTAAATGCCTATCTATATATCTATCTATCTTTATATCTATCTATTTATCAATCAATAAATCAATCTATATATCAATTAATCTATCTACATGTATATCTATAATATATCTATCTATCTATCTATTTGTTTATCTATCTATCTATCTTTATATCCATATATTTATCTATTTATCAATCAATCTATCTATCAATATTTATATCTATCTATTTATCTATCTATATAGCTCTCTACCTATCTATCTATCTATCTATCTATTTGTCTTTCTAATTATTTATTTATATATCTCTCTATCTTTCTTTCTATATATCTATCTGCCCCTCTATCAATCTATCAGTCTATCAGTTTATCAGTCTATTAGTCTATCTATCAATCTGACTATCAATCAATCAATCTGTCTATTTGTATATATATGTATCTATCTATAAATTTATCTATATATTTGTCTATTTGTTTATCCTACTATCTTTCTATTTTATGTCAAAATATTTATATGTCAATCTATATATCTATGTAACTATCTAACTATTATATTTATCAATTAATTTATATATGTTCTTACTATTTTTCTATCTCTCAAACTATCTGTCTTTCTATTTTCGACCTATTTGTCAATCTTTCTATATATATATATATATATATATATATATATATATATATATATATATATCTATATATCACTCATTCAATCTGTTTACCTTTATATTTGTCAGTTTATCTAAATGTCTATCTAACAAATAGGAAATCAAGTTATTATCAACAATTGGTATTGGAGGTTTAGGATGCACCATTGGGCGAAGTTACTATTGATGATAATAATGAATTTAATAAATAGTAAAAATTTTGTGACAATATCAGCATGTTAAAAGAGGTGTTCTCAATTCTCATACACAGTGTTATGTAAGAATTGTCTTGAAGAATTTATATTTTGTAGACAGTAATGACTACATTTGAAGGAAAAGTTAAAATAAAAAAAAATCTATAAAATGAAATTTGGATTTTTGAAAATATAGATGGAAGATTATATATACTAGAAAAATCTATATCAACCCCTTCTGAGGAAGATGATAGAGTCTAAAAAGAAAGAAGAGCACATACTAGTACTTGAATTCATCTGAAATATGATATCTTACAAAATTACTTTCAATATAAAAAATGAGAAGAGCATAGTAAGGCTTACGATGGCTCTTGCTAGTATATACAAAATACTAATTGATGCTAAAAATGTGCACATGATGAGGTGTTTTTTGAATCTGAAGTTGACAGAAAGCACATCAATGACCCAACAACTCAATAAGATCAACACAATCACAACCCAATTAAGTTTGTTTGGTATGAAGTCAATGATGAAGTATGTGCATTGATACTTCTGTGTTCTCTATCAAAAATTAATGTATTACAATTATAGTTGTGCATAGTTCATCAAGAACTATTAAATTGAAATTTGATGATGTTCATTATCTAATTCTCAGCAAGGAGATTCAATAGAGATAGACAAGTGAAACATCAACCTCTTTAGAATTATATATGAAGTTAATTGAAAGAAATTCAACCAAGAGAAAATGTTAAAGCATATAAAAAACAAGAGGTCTAAATCTAAGAATCATTGTAATTAAAATAGCTCAAAGACCATTAAGTATTGAAATTATAGAGAGACAAGACACTACAAAAATCAATGCAAGTGTTAGGTATTTTATAGAATGGTAAAATGATTCACAAGTATATGAGTTTAACGAGTAATAAAGTGAACTCTATGAATCTGGATTATCATTTCATAGATATTGATTATTTGGATTAATTATCAAAGTTTCTTCATTATCTAAGCTTACAATAAGTAAATAGTTTCTAGTGTTTACTCAAGTAAACAATTTTATGGTTAGCTTACAATAAGTAAATAGTATCGAGTCCATGGGTATACAATTTATGAGTTAATGGTTATAGAGGTGATAAAATATGTGAGAGCTACTCATCCATATAGGTGGAACTTCTCAAACCCATCAAAAAGTAATCGGCATCAATTCATGTAGGAAATAATGTATGTCAGATAAGCTGGATATCTTATATATTTTAATCCAATATGAATCATATTGATAGTCAATACTAGGGTATATTTAAGGGAGCCTATGCGGCATTTAATTAAACATAGTAATTAAAATATAGTCAAATATATAGATGCATTTATATGTCTTGTAAATTAGTATCGGTATACATAAAGCCTATTACATTTTTATATGAACTAATTGAAACCCGATCAATAAATATATACAGATATTAATTTGACATTAATAGATATTCAATGTGACTACTTTAAATTTATAGATATTAAATACACTCTTACATTTTCATAAGAGTGTGTGGTTTTCCCTATACATAATTTAATTATACTTATTAGGTAGGCAAGGCATTATCGAATAATAGATATTCTCATAATGCAAATTTATTAGACGTGTATTTCATAATGATGACTTACAAATTTCAAATATACATTATTAAAATCCTACCATAAAGTCAATATATCTTTATTTGTTTAAAATATGTATATAATGTTATATGTATAATACTAATATTTATGTATATTCAATATACACGACATGTATATTGAATGTATCATATATAAAATTATGATATATATATATATTGTTATATTTATATATAGTTATGTTTATGTAAACAATTTTTATAGTTATAAATATAATAAAATACACTTATATATTTATGTGTTATATACACACTGCCCAACACAAAACACCCATTTTGTGTTATATACGATTAAGTTTATATAAGCAATCCAATTATAATTAAATTAACACAATATGTATTTAAAAAAAGGTATAATTAAATTAATAGAATTTGTATTTAAAAAAAGTATAATTAAATTAAGTTTATATTAGCATACCTACTACCCAACACAACAAAAATGCATTAGGTATGTATCACAATAAGTATTATTAAATTAATGTATACGATTAAATAAGAAGAATTTCAAAAAAAAAAATTAACAGAATCAATACACATTAAGATAATCGATGAATAATTAGGGTAGAAAACGTATCTCAAATCAATAACAAATTATCACTTAATTCGAATATGTTTATGTTGTGTCGGTGTCGAGAAAAGAATAGAGGACTGTGGCGTAATTGTATTGCTTATTCTTCGAAAATGTTGGGAGAAAGATGGAGGACTTAGTTTTTGCAAAATAAACATTAAATAACAAATTATATATATTTCCAAAATATTTATATTTTTAATTATAAAAACATTAAATAAAAAATATAATGTATATATATAATACAAAAAGGCTCATTTATTTTCTTTACTATCAAAATTTTTTCAACTAAATTAATGTGCGTGTAGCAAGGTACAAATAAAAAATATACACCTTATAATTTTTTTATAATATTAATTAAACAATAAATATATAAACAATTTAAAAAATATATATGTTTAGCCTTATAAAAAAAATATCAAATAGCTATAAAATTAACAAACTTGATATAATAAGATATACATGAAAAGATGATTTGTCTTCTATCCACTCTCCTAAGAGTTATAAAATACTCTTAGGAAATAAAACCCAAATCATATAATGATATGTGTAGAGTCAAAATCATATAATGATATGTAAATAGAAGAAAATAAAAAAAATTGGTGGAAAATTAAAAAGAAATAAAACCCAAATATTATGTAAAAACCAAACTGCGCCCATATGAACATGACATGTGATGTCCTCGTAAAACTTCCGATCGGCTATTGCTGCAGCTTGTGGCAGCACAATTCTGAGATGTGCTCATCCTCTTCTTCTCACCTCCCCGAGTCAACTTGAACTTACCCTCACTAAATATTGATAGTCACAAAATCATGAGCTCTCATGTCTCCTCCAACAAATACATTTAATCATTTTATTTATGTTTGTCAATAAATTTTTATTTTAAATGTATATAGATTAAATTATATTTATGTTTGTCAATAATAAATATATTGATAAAATTATTAAATATTTAATTTTTAATTGAACATTTTGAATTTTTTGTGGTTATAATCATGAAGCTACTTCAAAAAATTGAAATAAATGATTAGTAATCATCACCATTAATTAAAAAAAAAACATTAACTTAAAAATATTGTAACATTATTCTGATATTTTATGTCATTAATTAAAAATACGATAATGTTTGGAAATTTTTGTAATTATAGCAGCCGACCTAAACTCAGATTTTTGAAATTTGTTATTTTCTATTTACTCAAAAATACTAATATAAGATTATTTTTAAAATAACTTTCATCAATTCTATTTTATTAAATTTTATTAATAAATTTTAAATTTCCATAATTTAATTTTAAAACATATATAGGCTTTTCTTATATAATATTTATATAAATATTAGAAAAAAATGTTTATTAGAAAAAATTAAATACAATGCTTGTTAGAATATTTGTTATAGGTTGCTCTCATAGTACTGTTTTGTTTCTCCTCTCATCGTCAGTGAAAGATATAACAAATTTTTAGTGCTTAATGCCTTAGCATTATTTTTTCACGGAAACTATAAAAACAAAATTTGAAGCAAATATATAGAAAATGAAGATACAAAAATATAAAAGTAAACTAAAATTATAAAAAATAAATAATTTAAATGAAAAATATGAAATAGATTTTTATTTAACCATAAATGATATTATTTCATAAATAAATAAATTAATATAATATAATAATAAAGTTTTTCATATATATATATATATATATATATATATATATATTATGGTTATAAGTTTTTAAGAATTCAATTTATTTTGTATTAATATAATATGAAATAAATTTTGAATCTTTTAGTCATTATAAATTTGAATCTTTGAAGTATTCATTTAATAATCACACTTAGATATTTATTTTTTAAATAATCAAAATTTTTTCGATGTTATTAAAACATCTGTGTATTAATTTTAAAATTCAATTTATTTTCTTTTTAATTTTATAAAAATTTTGAACTTTTTTTAATTTGAAAATTTTTTTTATTATTCAAAATTTTTAATTATTTTTGTCATTATTTTTTTAAAAGATTTCTATAATCATTAAAATATTTTATAAATATAGGAATAATATTAATATTTACTTGTTTATTCATTAATTCATATAATTTTATAATTTTTTTTATTTAATCAAATAATTATTTATTTTAGCTTTTTATCAGTAGTAATTTTTATTTATGTTAATTTATTAATTAAAATATTCTCAAAATATATATATATAAATAATAAATTATATATTTTTTTAATACAAATATTTAAATATCATAATTAAAAATTTTAGAAAAATATTTTTTATAATATTTTAATTAATTTATAATCAAAGAAATAATAATTTTGACTTATCTACTATAAATTTTTATTTGTATATATTTATTTATGAAATTTTTTATTTATAATATCATATTTTTATAATTATATGAGGAGATTGTGTGTTTCAAGGATAGCTCATCTATAGACCATGAAATACCTTTAATATAAAAAATTAACTAAAATATTAAATAAAAAATTTAAAAAATATTAAATTATT
>JAREIK010002928.1:52580-67580 GCA_029783825.1 Sapria himalayana
AGATCAACACAATCACAACCCAATTAAGTTTGTTTGGTATGAAGTCAATGATGAAGTATGTGCATTGATACTTCTGTGTTCTCTATCAAAAATTAATGTATTACAATTATAGTTGTGCATAGTTCATCAAGAACTATTAAATTGAAATTTGATGATGTTCATTATCTAATTCTCAGCAAGGAGATTCAATAGAGATAGACAAGTGAAACATCAACCTCTTTAGAATTATATATGAAGTTAATTGAAAGAAATTCAACCAAGAGAAAATGTTAAAGCATATAAAAAACAAGAGGTCTAAATCTAAGAATCATTGTAATTAAAATAGCTCAAAGACCATTAAGTATTGAAATTATAGAGAGACAAGACACTACAAAAATCAATGCAAGTGTTAGGTATTTTATAGAATGGTAAAATGATTCACAAGTATATGAGTTTAACGAGTAATAAAGTGAACTCTATGAATCTGGATTATCATTTCATAGATATTGATTATTTGGATTAATTATCAAAGTTTCTTCATTATCTAAGCTTACAATAAGTAAATAGTTTCTAGTGTTTACTCAAGTAAACAATTTTATGGTTAGCTTACAATAAGTAAATAGTATCGAGTCCATGGGTATACAATTTATGAGTTAATGGTTATAGAGGTGATAAAATATGTGAGAGCTACTCATCCATATAGGTGGAACTTCTCAAACCCATCAAAAAGTAATCGGCATCAATTCATGTAGGAAATAATGTATGTCAGATAAGCTGGATATCTTATATATTTTAATCCAATATGAATCATATTGATAGTCAATACTAGGGTATATTTAAGGGAGCCTATGCGGCATTTAATTAAACATAGTAATTAAAATATAGTCAAATATATAGATGCATTTATATGTCTTGTAAATTAGTATCGGTATACATAAAGCCTATTACATTTTTATATGAACTAATTGAAACCCGATCAATAAATATATACAGATATTAATTTGACATTAATAGATATTCAATGTGACTACTTTAAATTTATAGATATTAAATACACTCTTACATTTTCATAAGAGTGTGTGGTTTTCCCTATACATAATTTAATTATACTTATTAGGTAGGCAAGGCATTATCGAATAATAGATATTCTCATAATGCAAATTTATTAGACGTGTATTTCATAATGATGACTTACAAATTTCAAATATACATTATTAAAATCCTACCATAAAGTCAATATATCTTTATTTGTTTAAAATATGTATATAATGTTATATGTATAATACTAATATTTATGTATATTCAATATACACGACATGTATATTGAATGTATCATATATAAAATTATGATATATATATATATATTGTTATATTTATATATAGTTATGTTTATGTAAACAATTTTTATAGTTATAAATATAATAAAATACACTTATATATTTATGTGTTATATACACACTGCCCAACACAAAACACCCATTTTGTGTTATATACGATTAAGTTTATATAAGCAATCCAATTATAATTAAATTAACACAATATGTATTTAAAAAAAGGTATAATTAAATTAATAGAATTTGTATTTAAAAAAAGTATAATTAAATTAAGTTTATATTAGCATACCTACTACCCAACACAACAAAAATGCATTAGGTATGTATCACAATAAGTATTATTAAATTAATGTATACGATTAAATAAGAAGAATTTCAAAAAAAAAAATTAACAGAATCAATACACATTAAGATAATCGATGAATAATTAGGGTAGAAAACGTATCTCAAATCAATAACAAATTATCACTTAATTCGAATATGTTTATGTTGTGTCGGTGTCGAGAAAAGAATAGAGGACTGTGGCGTAATTGTATTGCTTATTCTTCGAAAATGTTGGGAGAAAGATGGAGGACTTAGTTTTTGCAAAATAAACATTAAATAACAAATTATATATATTTCCAAAATATTTATATTTTTAATTATAAAAACATTAAATAAAAAATATAATGTATATATATAATACAAAAAGGCTCATTTATTTTCTTTACTATCAAAATTTTTTCAACTAAATTAATGTGCGTGTAGCAAGGTACAAATAAAAAATATACACCTTATAATTTTTTTATAATATTAATTAAACAATAAATATATAAACAATTTAAAAAAATATATATGTTTAGCCTTATAAAAAAAATATCAAATAGCTATAAAATTAACAAACTTGATATAATAAGATATACATGAAAAGATGATTTGTCTTCTATCCACTCTCCTAAGAGTTATAAAATACTCTTAGGAAATAAAACCCAAATCATATAATGATATGTGTAGAGTCAAAATCATATAATGATATGTAAATAGAAGAAAATAAAAAAAAATTGGTGGAAAATTAAAAAGAAATAAAACCCAAATATTATGTAAAAACCAAACTGCGCCCATATGAACATGACATGTGATGTCCTCGTAAAACTTCCGATCGGCTATTGCTGCAGCTTGTGGCAGCACAATTCTGAGATGTGCTCATCCTCTTCTTCTCACCTCCCCGAGTCAACTTGAACTTACCCTCACTAAATATTGATAGTCACAAAATCATGAGCTCTCATGTCTCCTCCAACAAATACATTTAATCATTTTATTTATGTTTGTCAATAAATTTTTATTTTAAATGTATATAGATTAAATTATATTTATGTTTGTCAATAATAAATATATTGATAAAATTATTAAATATTTAATTTTTAATTGAACATTTTGAATTTTTTGTGGTTATAATCATGAAGCTACTTCAAAAAATTGAAATAAATGATTAGTAATCATCACCATTAATTAAAAAAAAACATTAACTTAAAAATATTGTAACATTATTCTGATATTTTATGTCATTAATCAAAAATACGATAATGTTTGGAAATTTTTGTAATTATAGCAGCCGACCTAAACTAAGATTTTTGAAATTTGTTATTTTCTATTTACTCAAAAATACTAATATAAGATTATTTTTAAAATAACTTTCATCAATTCTATTTTATTAAATTTTATTAATAAATTTTAAATTTCCATAATTTAATTTTAAAACATATATAGGCTTTTCTTATATAATATTTATATAAATATTAGAAAAAAAATGTTTATTAGAAAAAATTAAATACAATGCTTGTTAGAATATTTGTTATAGGTTGCTCTCATAGTACTGTTTTGTTTCTCCTCTCATCGTCAGTGAAAGATATAACAAATTTTTAGTGCTTAATGCCTTAGCATTATTTTTTCACGGAAACTATAAAAACAAAAATTTGAAGCAAATATATAGAAAATGAAGATACAAAAATATAAAAGTAAACTAAAATTATAAAAAATAAATAATTTAAATGAAAAATATGAAATAGATTTTTATTTAACCATAAATGATATTATTTCATAAATAAATAAATTAATATAATATAATAATAAAGTTTTTCATATATATATATATATATATATATATATATATATATATATATATATATATATATATATATATATTATGGTTATAAGTTTTTAAGAATTCAATTTATTTTGTATTAATATAATATGAAATAAATTTTGAATCTTTTAGTCATTATAAATTTGAATCTTTGAAGTATTCATTTAATAATCACACTTAGATATTTATTTTTTAAATAATCAAAATTTTTTCGATGTTATTAAAACATCTGTGTATTAATTTTAAAATTCAATTTATTTTCTTTTTAATTTTATAAAAATTTTGAACTTTTTTTAATTTGAAAATTTTTTTTATTATTCAAAATTTTTAATTATTTTTGTCATTACTTTTTTAAAAGATTTCTATAATCATTAAAATATTTTATAAATATAGGAATAATATTAATATTTACTTGTTTATTCATTAATTCATATAATTTTATAATTTTTTTTATTTAATCAAATAATTATTTATTTTAGCTTTTTATCAGTAGTAATTTTTATTTATGTTAATTTATTAATTAAAATATTCTCAAAATATATATATATAAATAATAAATTATATATTTTTTTTAATACAAATATTTAAATATCATAATTAAAAATTTTAGAAAAATATTTTTTATAATATTTTAATTAATTTATAATCAAAGAAATAATAATTTTGACTTATCTACTATAAATTTTTATTTGTATATATTTATTTATGAAATTTTTTATTTATAATATCATATTTTTATAATTATATGAGGAGATTGTGTGTTTCAAGGATAGCTCATCTATAGACCATGAAATACCTTTAATATAAAAAATTAACTAAAATATTAAAATAAAAAATTTTAAAAAATATTAAATTATTATAAATTAGCAATGGAAATTATCACTAATCCAAATAGTAGGGGAAAAATCCCCAGCTAAATGCATATATTTTGAGAAAGTAAAAATTTAAGGAATAATTGCTTCGAATTTTTTATAAAATTATAAAAAAATAAATTCAATAATTATTTAGGAATGGATTTTTTATTGAACTAATTAGCTAGGGAAATTTTATCACGAAATCTATTGTTATATCAAGGATGTAATTGGCTATGAAAATTTATTACTAAATCCGTCACTATATTCCAGATCTAATTAACTAGAGAAATTGCCTCGCTAAATCCTTCGCTATATTCTAGTTGTAATTAGCTAGAAAAATATGTTGCTAAATCTATCGCTATATCAAATATGTAATTAGCCAGGAAAATTACATCGCAAAATCCATCACTATATCAAGGATGTAATTAGCTAGGGAAATTCTGTCTCTAAATCCATAGGTATATTCCAGATGTAAATAACTAGGGATATTTCCTTGCTAAATCCGTTGCTATATTTTTGGCTTTTCATTCCTTGAAAATTTACAAAAAAAATAGTAACAGATTATTTCTGGATCTAATTAGATATGTAAAATTATGTTGGTAAATCTATCGCTAAATTTACGGCTGTTTGTTGCACACAAAGTAACGAATAAAATAGTGAGAGAATATTTTAAAAAGTGAAATTCCATCGCTAATCCAACGCTAAATTTTATTTCAATACAAAATCAAAAATCCCTTACTATTCTCTAGCTAATACCTCGCAATTTAGCTAGAGAATTATACCTAGATAAATTTTCCTAGCTAAATTGACATTTTTTTGTAGTGTATCTATTTATCTATCTAGTTATCTATCTATCTATCTAACTATCTATCTATCTATCTTTATATCTACCTATCTAACTTTCTGTATTTTTATCTATCAATCTTCCTTTTTTTCTATCTATTTATCTCTTTATCGATCTCCCTATCTTTAAATCTATCTGTCTATCTTTGTATATGTGTATCTGTCAATCTATCTGACTAGCTATCTGTATATATGTATGTCTATCTATATATCTATTTATTTATCAATCTATCTTTAAATATGTTTATGTGTGTGTGTGTGTGTGTCTATCAATATGTATATCTATCTATCTATATATCTATATATTTTGTCTATCTATTAGACTATCATTTTGTCTATCTATCTATCGAACAATCTATATATTTGACTAATAATCTATATTAATTTCTATCTGTCTGTCTATCTATTGATCTATCTATCTATTTGTCTATATATCAATCTATCAATAAGTCTATCAATCTATATATTAATCTGGCTATCAATCTATCTATCTAATAGTCTATCAATCTATATATAGATATGTTAATCTATCTATTTATAAATATATTTTTAAATCTGTCGATCAATATATCATTATATATATATATATATATATCTCTCTCTCTCTCTATATCTATCTATCAATCTATCTAACTATCCGTATATCAATATATCTATCTAACTCTCTATCTATCTATATAACATATATCTGTCTATTTTTCTATCTAATAAACTATTGATATATCTATCTATCTAGTTGTCAATATTTTTAAATAATCTATATTAATACAGATATATCTATTGATATATTTGTATATCAATATATCTGTCTATCTATTATAAATATATTTTTCTATCAATCTATCAATCAAAATGTTTATAAATCTATCATACAATCTATCAATCAATCTAACAATAAATTTATCTATCTATCTGTATATCTATCTATTTGTATATCTATCTATTTATATATCTATTTATCTATCTTTCTTTCATTCTTTCTTTCTATGTGTATATATATTTGCCTATCAATCTACCTATCTATCTTTCTAGAAATCTTTCTAGCTATCTTTCAATATATCAAACTATCTATCTATCTATTTTTCTATTAATCTATCTATCTATTTATCAATCTATATATTTATCTATCTAACTTTCTATCTATCTATCTATCTATCTCTCTATCAATCTATCTATTTATCTATCTATATAATTATCTATCTATATATCTATCTATTTATCTATCTGTCTATATTTCTATCTATCTATTTATTTATCTATCTATTTATTAGACTATCTATCTATCTATCTAACTATCTATTTGTCTTTCTTTCTATCAGTCTATCTATCTTTCTATTTATCTATCTATCTGTCTATTTGTCTATCTTTATGCATTTCTATCTAGTTGTCTAACTATTTGTCAATCTAATTATCTATCTATCTATCTAACTAACTAACTAACTATTTATCTATCTATCAATCAATCAATCTTTCTGTCTATCTTTCTGTCTTTCTGTCTGTCTACCTATCTATCTTTAAATCTATCTATCTATCTATATGTTTATCTATGTATGTATCTATCTTTCTATCTATCTATATATCTATATGTGTATCTATCTTTTAATCTATCTTTCAATCTAAATGTATATCTATATGTCTATTAATTTTCCTATCTATTTCACTATCTATTTATTTATTTATCTATCTATCATACTATCTATCTATCTATTTATCTATCTATATGTCTATCTATCTATCTATCTATGTATCTGTATATTTATCTATCTTTCTATCTATATTTCTATCTATCTATTTATCTCTTGATCTATATATCTATTTATTTATTTGTTTATCCATTTGCCTCTCTATCTATCTTCTATCAGTATAGTTATCTATTTTTCTTTCTATCAATATATATGACTATCTATATTTCTATATATCTATCTATCTTTTGGTCGATCTATCTAGCAAATAATATATCAATCTATTTATATATCTATAATTCTACCTTTTTGTCTATCTATCATTTATCTATCTATCTAAAAATCTAAAATTGATCTATCTATCTATCTATCTGGCTATCAATCTATCTATCTATCTATTAATCAATCTATCAATGTATCTATTAATTTTTCTATAAATTTTGCTATCAATTTATCTATCTATTTATCTTTTTCTCTATCAATCTATCTAATATTTTATTTATTTATCTATCAAATTTTTTATCTGTATATCTATCTATATATCTAGTTATCTATATATCTATGTATCTATCTATCTATTTATATATCTATCTAACTATTTATATATCTATTTGTTTATCTATCTGTTTATCTGTCTATCTATCTATCTGTCTATCTATCTATCTATTTATATATCTATCTAATTGAATATCTATTTATCAATCTAACTGTATATCTATCTGTCTACATATATATATATATATATATATCTTTTTGTCTATATATCTATCAATCTATTTATAGGTATATCTTTATACTTATATATCTGTCTATATCTTTATCTATCTATCTGGCAAGCTATCTCTCTATAATTCTATCCATTAATATATCTATCTTTCTGTCTATATATATGTCCATCAATCTTTCTATCTATCTATCTATCTATCAATCTTCTATCTATATGTCTATATAACTATCTATCTATATATCTTTGTTTCTATATGTCTACTTATCTATCAATCTATCTATCTTATTATCTATCTATTTTTATTTCTATCTATTTATCTATCTATTTATCTAACTATCTATCTATCTATAACTCTTTATATCTATCTATCTATATGACTATCTATATATCTATTTTTCTATCTATTTATTTGTTTAGCTATCTTTATATCTATTTGTCTATCTATTTTTCTAATAATATGTTGATATATTTGTCCATCTATTTATTTATTTATATATCTATCTGTCTATCAATTTGTCTATTAATCTGTCTATCAATCTGTCTATCTATCAATTTATGAATAGTTTTATCTTTCTATCTATCAATATTTCTTTCAATCTGTATATCAATTAGTCAATTAATCTATTTTATATCTATCAATCTATCAATCAATCTGTCTATATATCTATCTATCCAACTATTCGTCTTTATTTCTGTTTGTCAATATGTGTGTCTATCTATCTATCTATCTATCCGTATGTCTATATATCTATCTATTTATTTGTCTGTCTATGTGTATGTGTGTCTGTCTATCTGTCTTTCTATTTTTATATTTATTAGGATATCTTTTTGTCCATATATATATATATATATTTATGTATGTATTTATCTGTCTTTCTTTCTTTCTATCTATCTTTATATCTAGCTAACTTTCATGTTGCCTATCTATCTTTCTAGCAAACTTTCTATATTTTTGACTATCTATCTATATAAAAAAGTCTATCTATGTGTCTATATATTTGTCTATCTATTTGACTATCTATTTTTCTATCTATTTGTATATCTATCAATCTATCATCTATTTATTTATCTATCTATCTGTCTATCTATATATCTATCTTTCTATCTATCTGTCTATCTGTCCATTATCAATCTATAT
This sequence comes from Sapria himalayana, assembly GCA_029783825.1. Lineage (NCBI taxonomy): Eukaryota > Viridiplantae > Streptophyta > Magnoliopsida > Malpighiales > Rafflesiaceae > Sapria > Sapria himalayana. Next base: position 61,260 of record JAREIK010002928.1, read on the forward strand.
ATCTAAACATCTATTTGTCTATCTATCTATTTTCCTATATATCTATCTGCTTATCTATCTATCTATCGGACTATCTACTTATCTATCGAATTAACTTTCTATATATCTATCTATCTGTTTATTTATTTGACTTTCTTTCTATCTATCTTTCTATCTTTCTATTTGCCTATCTATCTATCTATTTATTTATCTGTCTATCTATCTATCTATTTATTTGGCTATCTATCTGTCAATCAATCAATCAATCTGTTTATCTATTTATATATCTATATCCCTATATATCTGCATATCTATCTATGTATCTATTTTCTATCTATCTATCTATCTATCTATCTATATATCTATTTATTTAGTTGTATATCTATTTGTCTATCTATCTATCTATCTATCTATCGCTATCTATCTATGAATTTGTTGATCTATTTATGAATCTATATGTCTATATCTATCAATATGTTTATCTATGTGCCATTCTATATTTCTAAAAGATCTATCTCTAAATCTAGATTGATTGATTGATTAAAATCTATCAATCAATTAATCTATCCAACTATCTATAATCTATCTATCAATCTTTCTATCATATTGTCTATAAATCTAACTATTTATGTATATATTATCTATCTTTTTATCTTTCTATATATATATATATATATATATGTGTGTGTGTGTGTGTGTGTGTGTGTGTCTATCTATCTTTCTATCTATCTGTCTATCTATTTGTATATCTATCGATTTATTTATTATCTAACTATCTATCAATTTGACTATCTATATGTCTGTCTATCTATTTATCTATCTATCTTTCTTTCTTTCTTTCTGACTATCTATTTATTTATCTATCTATTTATCTATCTATCTATCTTTCTATCTATCGGACTATTTGTTTGTCTATCTATCTTTCTATCAATATATCTATTTATCTATCTATCAATCTCTCTATCAATCTATCTATAAAACTAAATATCATTCTTTCTATCTATCTATCTATCTATCATTCTATCTATTAATTTGGTTATTATATATATCTATCTATCTGTTTATAAGAAATACCTATAATTCTATCTTTCCAACTGTCATTAATTCTATCTATCAATATGTTAATCAATCTGTCAATGAATCTATATACCTATCTATCTTTGTATCTTTAATCAATCAATCTATCAAAATACAAATCAATTTGTCTATCAATCTTTCTTTCAATTTATTTATCAATTAGTATATCATTCTATATATATATATATATCTAATAATATATATATCTATCTATATCTATATGTATCTATCTATATATCGATCGATCTATCTATTTATCTATCTATTTGCTTGTCTATCGATATGTCTATAAATTTATCTATATATCTATCAATTTGTATTTGTTAATCAATATGTCTATCAATCTTTCTTTCAATTTTTCAATCAATCAATTTATCTATCTATCTATCTATCTGTCATTATATCTGTCTATCTATGTGTCTGTCTTTATATCTATCTATATGTCTATCTATCCAATAGTTTATCTATGAGTCTATCTATCTGTCTATCTATTTGTCTATCTATATCTCTATCAATCTTTCTATCTATCTATCTATCTATCTAAACATCTATCTATATGTTTATATTTCTGTGTATCTCTCTATCTATATATTTTTCTATCTATCTATTTGTCTATCTATCTATCTATATATTTATCTGTATACCTATCTATATATCTATTAATCTATCAATCTATCTTTTGAACTTTTGACATATATATTTATATATATGTGTGTATATCTATTAGTTTAACTATTTGTGTATTTATCTATCTTTCTATCTATCTATCTATTTATCTTTTTATCTATTTATCTGTGTATTTATCTGCCTATCTTTTTTACTCTATATATATATATATATCTATCTATCTATCTATCTAACTAACTAACTATCTGTCTATCATTCTATATATCATTATGTCTATATATCTGTTTATCTATATGTGTATTAATTAATCTATCTATCTTTTTATTTGTCTAATTATCTTTCTATCTATCTATTTTTGTATCTATCTATCAATCTATGAATCAATCTATCAATTAATCTGTCTAACTATATATCTATCTGCCTGCTTGTCTAACAATCTATCTATCTATTTATTTGTCTATTAATTCGCCTATCTATTTGTCTGTCTATCTATCTGTATATCTAATAATATATCTATGTATCTATCAATATATATATTTATCATTCTATCTGTTTGTCTGTCTAGCTGTCTATCTATTTATATGTCTATCTAACTGTCTATCTATCTATCTATCCATATTTATATCTATTTATTTGACTATATATCTTTTTATTTATCTATCTATTTGTATATCTATCTATATGTCTGTCTGTCTATCTTTTTATATATCTATATATAGATCTATCTAACAATATGTCTATCTGTCTATCTATCTATCTATCTAAATAACTAATCTGTCTATTTATCTATCTATCTATGCATCTAAATATCTATCTATCTATTTGTATATCTTTGTGTCTATCTATTTGTCTATCTCACTGTCTTTCAATCTGTCTATTTGTATCTAAATCCATCTATCTTTCATTCTATATATCTATCTTTCTATCAATCTATATATCTATCTATTTATCTATCTCTGTTTTTATCTATCTGTCTATTTATCTATTTGTTTATCTATCTCACTATCTATCTATCTATATATCTATCGGTCAATTTGTCAATCTATTTATCTAATAATCTATCTATGTATCTACATATCTATCTATCTATCTGTCCGTCTATCTATTTGTATTTCTATCTTTCTATTTCTTTATTGATCTATATAATAATCTATCGATCTATCAATCAATCTATCTTTCTACCTATTTGTCTATCTATGTATCGATCAATATGTTTATCTATCTATCTATCTATCTATCTATCTATCTTTTTATCAATTAGTCTATTAATTTAACTATCAATTTGACTTTCTATTTATCAATCAATAAATCTATCTATTTTCTATTTATCTATTTGTTTGTATTTCTATCTATCAATCTATTTGCATGTTTGTCTATCCATTTATCTGTCTATGATATTATTTATCTATTTTTGTATCTATCTATATATCTATCTATCTTTCTGCCTATCTATCTATCTATATATCTTTCTTTATTTCTCTTGTATCTATCTGTCTATTTATCTATCTCTATATCTATTAATTTATATATCTATCTCTATATCTATCTATTTTTCTATCATTCTATCTGTCTAACTTTCTACCTATCTATCTATATATCTTTCTTTATTTTTCTTGTATCTATCTGTCTATTTATCTATCTATATATCTATTTTTCCATCATTATATCTATCTATCTATCATTATATCTATCAATCTATCTATTAAACTATCTAATAATTTATAAATCAATCTATCTATCAATTTGTATATCAAACTATTTATTAATATATATATATATATATATATATATGTCTATCTATCTATTTATCGATCTATCTATCTATCTATCCATATGTCTATCTATCTTTCTATCTTTCACTCTATCAAAATATGTATCAAATTGTATTTCGATCTCTTTATCTATCTGTCTATATGTCTATCTGGCTATCTATCTATCTGTGTGTCTATTTTATTATGTATCTATGTGTTTACCTATCTATTTGACTATCTATTTATTTGTATATCTATCTATATATCTATCAATCAATCAATCAATTTCTTTGACTATCTTTCTATCTATATAACTATCTTTCTATCTAACTATCTATCTATATATCAAATTAACTATTTATCTATTTTTGTATCTATTTGTCTATTAATAAGCTACCTTTATGTCCATTTATTTGTTTATCTATCAAGATGCATATCTATTAGTCTATCTATCTATCAATCTATCTAAATGCTTATATTTCTATCAATCTGTCTATATGTCTATTTATCTTTTAGTATATCTTTCAATCTATCTATTATTTTAACATTATATCTATCTATGTTTCTTTCTATCTAACTATCAATCTATCTGTCTATTTATCTTTCTATAGGTCTATCTATCTTTTGTTATATCAAACTATCTACCTATCTATATGTCTATCTATCTGTCTAACTTTCTATATATCTCTATGTCTATCTATTTATCAATCTATCTGGCTATCTATATTTTAATATCTTTGTCTATTTATCTATCTATATATGTGTCTATCTATCTGTCTACTATTTGTCAATCTATTTGTATATCTATATTTTTATCTATTTTTCTATCTATCTATATATATTCCTATCTTTCTTTTTGTCTATTTCTATCTTAGTGTCTATTTATATGACTATCTATCTGTATATCTATCTACCTATTTATCTATGTGTCTATTTGTATGTATATCTATATGTCTATCTATCTATCAATCTATATGTCTATCTATCTTTCTTTCTATATATATATATATCTGTCTATGTATGTGTCTATCAATCTATCAATCTATGTATCTATCTATTTGTATATATACATATCTACATATCTATATATCTATATATCTATCTATTTCTTTATCTATATTTCTATCAGTTAGTATATATATACATACATACATATATATATATATTTGTCAATCTATCTTACTATCAATCTATTAATTTATTTATGTATCTATATGGCTATCTATCTCTCTATATATTTGACTATCTATCTGCCTATCTATCTATCTATATATCTATCTATCTATCTATCTCCTTGTCTATTTGACTACCTATCTATCTCTCAATCTATATGTCTATCTATCTGTCTATTTTACATTCTAATAATCTAGATATCTTTATGTATATCTATCTATCTATCTATCTATATATGTATTTATTTATCTATCTATCTATCTATATATTTATTTATTTATCTATCTATCTATCTATCTGTCTATCTATCTATCTGTTTATAAATCTGTCTCTCTATCTACCTATCTATATATATGTGTATCTTTATGTCGATATATTTGTCTAATAATTTGTCGATCTATCTCTCTATCTATCTTTCTATCTATCTATATAACTATCTATTTATCTATCTATCTATCAAACTATTTATCATTCTATCAATCTGTCTATCAATCATTCTCTTAATCAGTCTTTCAATCTACCCTCAATCAATCTGTCTATCTAAATATATATCTATTTGTCTATTAATTTAACTAACAATCTGACCTATTTAACTAACAATATTTTTCTCTGTCTATTCATTTTGTGTATCTATTTGTTTGTCTGTCTATTTGAATATTTGTCTTTTTGTCTGTCTATTTATTTTTCTATATATTTGTCTATCTACCAGCCCATCAAAATGTCTATTTATTCATATATCTATCTAACTATCTATCTATCTGTCTGTCTCTATGTTTATCTATGTATCTGTTTATCTATCTATGTAACTATCTATCTATTTATCTATCTATCTAACATTCTATATTTCTATCTATCTATTTATCTATCTATCTATTTGTCTATGTATATTTCTATCTATTTGTGTATCACAATGTCTATTAATATGTCTATCAACATGTGTATAATTTTGTCAATGAATCTGTCTATTATTATGTCTTTCAATCAATTTATAAATCTATATATTTATTTGTCTATCTATTTATTTTTATATTTTTCCGTGTCTATCTATTTATCTATCTTTCTAACTATTTATCTGTCTATCTATCTATCTACCTAAGTATATGCATATCTATCTTTCTATTTATTTAGCAATCTAATATTCTATTAATCTTTCTATATATATATATATATATGTTTATTAATCTATTTGTCTGTATATCTATCTATCTATCTTTAAGTCTATCTATCTATCAATCTATATATTTGATAATTTTTCTATGTAATGATCTATCTATCTCTCTATTTATCTGTTTATCAATCTTTTTATCTATATATTTATCAATCTATAAATAGATATGTTTATCTATTTATTTATCTGTTTATCTATTTGTCTATCTATCTGTCTAACTTTCTATCTATCTATCTGTCAATCTATATTATAATAATTTGTTGATCTATCCCTCATTCTTTTTGTCTATTTATCTGTTTATCAATCTATCATTCTACCAGTTTATCAATCTGTCTATCAATCTATTTATCAATCTATCTATTTATCTGTCTATTTTTTTATCTAGCATTTTGTCAATCTATATGTCTGTCTATCTATCTATATATATTTCAATTTATTTATCTATTTCTCTATATATCAATCTGTCAATCTAGCTCTTTTTCTTTAAGGTTATCTATCTATATATCTGTCTATCTGTCTATTTGTCTATCTATTTATTTATCAACC
>JAREIK010002928.1:70080-111347 GCA_029783825.1 Sapria himalayana
CCATTTACCGACCAAAATATTTTGTCTCAATTTTGTTCGTCGATAATTTTTTTATTAACAAAAAATCAATCGTCAGTAAATTATCAATCATTTAGTGACCCTCTACCAACAAACAATTACCGACTATTTCTGATAATTATCCGAGCAAAATAATTAGGTCGGAATATGGTCTCCAAATGGTCGATAATTAACGACCATTTATTGATCATTCTCCGACAAATAATTACCGACTAAATTCCAACCATTTTCCGACCAAAAGGACTTTGTCTGTAAATGGTTTCCAAAAGGTCGGTAATTATTGAAAAAATTGCATCCAAAAACTAATCAAAATCTTTTAAAATTATTGGTCAGTAATTGAACTCCAAAAGTATTTCCGACCATTTGGTGACCTTTTACCGACCATTGATATTAAAAATTTCGGTCGGTTTGGTTGCAATTACCGACAGAAACTTTTTTTTTTGTAGTTTTGCAGCAGTTTCTGTAGAAACTGGAACATAAAACACAAAAAATAAAATCCTAAAAAACATCCAGTTTAATGTCGTTGCTACAGAAACATATACAAATAACACAACAAAAAAATCTAAATAACTCCAGTAAATAACTATATATACTGCATATATATATTAAATACATCAAGAGAAAATAAAAAAAATGAAATCCATAATCAATATTTTAAGGTGTTGAAAAAAATGTGTGTAATAAACTCAATCATCCAACCTAGTTTCATAATCATTATGCTGTGATATTTCTGGTCCACATGGTGAGATGTCGGGTACTAGGCTAGAGCTGACTACTACTGCTAGTCTTGATGTAGTTGCTACAGGTGTTGCTATTGGTGATGGAGTAGATACTGTAGCTGGAGCATTACGCCGAACAATCCAAGGTAGATCATCATGGTTGAACTATAGTCCTCCTTCTTGAAACTTTTTTGTAAGCCAGTCAAAACGCAGACGCAACTCATCCCTATCATCCTCGTGGTCGATCATGTGTCACTCGGTACCGGCCAACTGATACTGTATCTCATTACGCATTCCGTCCTAAAATTCCTCCATCTTTGAGAACAAATTCGAAACTGGTCCTAAAAATTCAGCTTCATAGTCTAGTCATCTATGTGAGTAGAATAATGATGTCGACGAATTGATGCCATAGACGGGCATCTTCTCATTGCCATCAACAGCCGCATACCAAATCTAATTCATATCAACTGGTGGAGCTCATGAATGAGAACTACTTATTGCACCATCACATGAACCTTAAGCTGATTGAGAATATGCTCAAGTCGCGGAAGCTAATATTTCCTCATATCTCACCTAATAAAAATGTACGAAAAGTATTTCAATTTATATTCAAACAAAAAATTGTTTTTTTTAATGAAACTTACATTAGTTGCACGAGATCTCTGATCAATGAAAGTCTGATCATCATGAGCTTTCTTGTGAATGTATCTAAATAAGCGAGGATCACTGTGCTTCTTACCCTCCTTGCATTTCTATAATTACACACAAAACAAATGGTAATTCTATTGGAAAAAAAAATTTATGAGAAATGAAATTTAGGCATAATTGAACACATTTCACAAAGAAATAAACATAAAAAGTATAGATTAGATATAATACCAATGCTCATTCATGCTCACACATAGAGCGAGATCCACTAGTATGTGTAGACAAACCACTACCCACCCCAACTCACTCTAAGCGACGATTGCTGCTTTATTTATAACACCTCTTCCTATAATTCGTATCTTCCCATCTGCTCTGTTACTCCTTGAAAACATGGTCCGGGACACTCGAATCTTTTTCTTTCTTCTTCAACAAATTATCTTTGATATCGTACACACTATCTTTATACTGAATGGCAGCATGTTTGTAGAACACACTTTTGACCACCTCCTTTGGTTGTGTCCACCTGTAAACTTTCTGCAATTATAAATAAACAAATTTTAATCAATGAACAAAAGAATAAATAAAAGATATAAAAATTTTTAGGTGGTAATATTTACCTTAAATTCTCTCCAAATCATCAATTGGTCTTTATCTGTGAGTGACTTCCAATAATGTCCATTAGGTTTAAAGGACTTCCTAAAAATTGTCTTCAGAACCCTAGAAATAGAACTAGATGGCTCTAACTTCATCTTGTAACCAAAAAATTATTAGCAAGTAAGAAATGAAAGTTTTATATCATACGGATTATCAATTGTCACATCAAACTGAGCAATAGGGAGATTCTCATCTATATGGTGCTCTGGGGAAGACTCTGCAACATCTCCATCTTATCCCTCCCATGTCTCTTGATCATTCATCAAAATCTTAGGACCATTATGTGGATCAGTCACCTGATGCTGCTACTATGGTACATTCATAACCTTCTCTATCTACTCTGACATCTCATCTACCCATGACCCTCTACTAGTTTCGGAAATACCTGAGGCCGTGCTACCTATACCATAACTCTTATGACCTTGCAACATGCTGCATCTGCCTCATCCACATGCCATATCTATAAAAAATACATAAGGCAATGAAATAAACAAAAATGATTAACAGTTAAAAAAAAAATTATTACTAACACCCGTGTTGAACTTGAACATCTCTGGTGGACTTGCTTCTCACCATAGTATATCCAAACATTGTAATCCACCACAAAACTATTTCTATACAAATGTATATTCACTGTTTCAACATTCAAAAACTTTTTATTCTGATATTTAACTAAAGTACAAGGACACCATATATCTGTACCATCATTCACACACTAATGATGTCTCAGAGCAAACTCAACAAATGCATCAACTTTATTCCCCCATTCATTACAAAAAATTTCATTCACTATTCTACCCTTTTACATCCATTCATGATCATCTTTATTAACTAGTTAAAAAAACTATTTTATTTAACAAATGCGATTGTCTCTAATTATGGTTATATATAGTTATATAAACATTTATTTAGATATACAAATATTTATATATAGTTATACACATATAGTTTAAAATAATGTGGTATGTTGTTATACATGTAATTATAAATATAGTTACATGTGGTTATACATATAGTTACACAATTAGTTAAATGTATATTTATATATGTAGGTAAACAGGCAGACATACATATATATAGATAGATTGATTGATTGATACAAAAATAGATAGATAGGCAGATAAATAGACAGATAGAGAGACAAATAGATAGACAGAAAGATGTATAGTTATATAGATAGAAAGATAGATAGAAATTTAGGCATATAGATCGACAAGAAGATAAACAAAAATATAGATAGATGGATAGATTGATATAAAAACAAACAGATAGATAAATAGATAGAAAGCTACACAAATAGGTAGATAAATAGATACCTAGTTAGATAGATAGATACATAAATAAATTTAATAGATAAATAGATAGATACATAGTTAGATAGATATAAATATAAATAAAGAGATTACAAGATAGATACATAGATAGTTAGATAGATAGATATATATATATATATATATATATATATATATATATAGACAAATAGATAGATATAAAGTTAGTTAGATAGACAGATACATATATATACAAACATACAAACAAGTAGATAGATATATAGATATATAGACAGATAGATAGGTATAATGATAGTTAGATGGATAAATAGATAGACACATAGATAGTTAGATAGATAGAAAGAGAGATATATAGTTAGATTGATAAATAGATAGGTATATATATAGGAAAGATAAATAGATAGATAAAGAGATAGATATATAGAAAGATAAATAGATAGAAAGATTAATCGATATATAGATAAAAAAATAGAGAGAAGATTATTAGATAGATAGATAGATTAATAGATTGATAGACAGGTAGATAAATATATAAAGAAATAGATAGATAGATTGATAAAAAGATAGATAGATAGATAGATAGATGGACAAATTGAAAGACAGATAGATAAATAGCTAGACAAATAAACAAACATATAGATAAATAGACAGACAGACATATAGATAGATGGAAAGAAAGATAGATAGATTAATAGATAGATGAATATATAAATTGATAGATAGATATATAGATAAATAGATTGACACAAGAAAGAGAAATTAATAAACAAATTGATAGACAAATTGATAAACATATTGTTAGCCATATTGATTATTAGAATGATAGACAGATTGATAGACAAATTGATTGATTAATTGATAGATAGATTAATAGACTAACAAATAAATATATTTATAAATAGATTGATAAGCAAGTTGATAGAAAGATAAAAAGACTAATTGATAGACTGATAGATATATAATTATTTATAAAGATAGATATATAGATATATAGAGTAACAAATAGATCAATAGATTATTAAACAAATAAATAGACAAATAGATAGACATATAGATAGATAGATAGAAATAATGAAAATTAGATAGACAGATAGATAGATAAATAGTAGACAAACTGACAAACTGACAGATAGATAGATAGGCATATATATACAAAATATATTGATATATAGATAGACAAATAGATAGATAGATAATTAGATAGATAAATAAATAGAAAGATAGGTAGATAGATAGACATACAGACATACAAACAAATACATAGACATACAAATAAATCTAAAAATAGATGGACAGATAGATAGTTAGATAAACAGAAAGATATATAGATAGATAGACAAATAAAAAGATATATAGTCAGATAGGTAGACAGGTAGGAAAGTAGGCATACAGACAAACAAATATATAAAAAGATAGACACACAAATAGATAGACAATTAGATAGATACATAGATCGATAGACAGTTTAATAAATAGATTGATCGATAGATTGATAGACAAATAGATACATAGATTTATATACAGACAGATAGATAAATATATAGATAGATAGAAAAAAAGAAATATACATATATATTGACAGATATAGAGATAGATAGATTGGAAAAAAGATGGATATATAGACAGACAGGCAGAGAGACAAATAGATAAAAGATTGTTAAACAAATTGATTGATAGAATGATTGACATATTCATTGATAGATAGATAGTTTGATAGATTGATAGATTGATAGAAAGAAAGAAAGAAAGAAAGATAGATATATAGACAGATAGAGAGACAAATAGATAGACAACTAAAACACACACAGAAAGATAGATTTTTATATTGATAGATAGACATACAGATATATAGATAGATAGATCAAGAGATAGATAGACAGATAGATAGATAAAAATATAGTCTTATAGATTCATGTATTGATAGATTTATAGATAGACAAATAGATAGATAGATTAAAAGATAGATAGATAGATTGATTGATAGATTAATAGACTAATAGATAGACAGATAAATTGATAAATTATATACTAATAGATAGACAGATAAATAGAGAGTTAGATAGACAAATAGATAGATTGATTGATAGAAAGACAAATTGATAAATAGATACATAGACAAATAGAAAGAGAGAGATAGATAGATAGATATATAGACATAAAGATATAAAGAGAGTTAGACAAATAGATAGAAGGCTTATATATAGGCAGACAGACAGATAGTTTGTTAGAAATATAGATAGACATATAGATATATAGATTGATATTCATAAAGATAAATAGATAGATATAGATATAGATAGACATATAGATAGATATACAAATTAATGGAGATAATGATAGACAGATTGATAAATAGAATTATAGACAAATTAATAGACAAATTAATACATCGATTGAAAGGCTGATTAATAGACAAATTGATAGATAAATAGATAGATAGACAAATAGATAGATAGATAGATAACTAAATAGGTAGATAGATAGATAGACAAAAAGAAACACAGATATATTGATAGATTATTAAATAGAGAGATAAATAAATATATTGACAGATAGAGAAAGAGAGAGATAAACAAGTAGATAGATAGATAGACATATAAGTAAATAAATAGATAGATAGACAGATAAATAGATAGACAAATAGATAGACAAATAAATAGAATGATTGATAAATAGAAGATAGACAAATAGATAGATAGATATATAGATATATATATATATAAAGTTAGTTAGAAATATAGACAGATAGATTGATTGAAAGATATATAAATAAAAAGATAAATAAACAAATAGAGAGATAGATAGATAACTTTATAAATAGATATAGATAAATATATAGATAGATTGATAGATAGACAAATAGAAAAATAGATAGATAGACGAATAGGAATACATTTAGAAAGATATATAGTCTGAGAGTCAAAAGGATAAATAGATAGATAGATAGTTAGACATATAGACAGACAGACAAATAGACTGATAGAAATAAAGATAAATAGATTATATGGTAGATATATTGATAGATAGAAAAAAAAATTAATAGAGAGATAGATAAAACTTGATAGATAGATAGATTGACTAATTTTTATATAGATTTATAGATAGTTGATATAAATATAGATAGACTCTTTGATAGACTGATAGATAGACAAATTGATAAAAAGATTGATAGTCAGATTAATGGATAGATTTATATATAGATAAATAGACGGGTTGATAAATTGATAGATAGATAGATAGATAAAAAGATTGATGAATATATATAGATAGATTGATTCATTGATAAAAAGATAGATAAATAGATAGACAAATAGATAGTTAGATAGTTAAATAGGTAGATAGACTAATAGATAGAAAAAAAGATAGATAAAAAGATAGACAGATAGATAGACATATATATAGACAGTTAGATAAAAAGTTAGATATATCGATATATAGATATATAGATAGATAGACAGACAAACAGATAGATAAATAGATATATATATATATACATACATACATATATATATATAAAAATAGATAGACAAATAGATAAATAGACATATAGATAGATTGTCACATATATAAAAAGAGAGATAGACATATATATATAGATAGAAAGATAGATAAAGATATAGTCAAATAGATAGACAGACAGATTGATTGATCATTATATAGACAACTATATATATAGATAGATAGATTGATAGACATATAGATCGATAGATAGATACACAGATAGATACACATATAGATAGATTGTTAGATTGATAGAAAGATAGATAGACAGAACATAGATAGATATATATACCAATAGATAGATAGAAAGATAAATAGATAGGTATATAGACAGACAGATAGATTGATATATATATAGACAATTTTATAGACAAAATGAAAATTAATAAATAGATTGATAGAGAGAGTGATAGAAATATTGATAGACAGTTTGATAGATAGATTGATAGACAAATTCATAGATAGATAGATACATAGATAAATAGATTAGTAGATAAATAGGTAGATAGATTGGTAGAAAAATAGATAATTAGATATATATACAGATAGATAGATAAATAGATAGATAAAAAATAGTTAGACTGAAAGATATATATATTGATAGATAGATATATAGCAATATAGATAGACATATTTATTGATAGATAATTAGATAGTGAAATAAATTGACAGATAGAAATATAAATAGATTGACATATGCATAAACATATAAAAAAGATAGAATGATCAATTGATAGACATATAGATAGACATATAGAAAGAAAGAAAGATAGATAGATAAATTGATAAATTGATTGATTTTTAGATTGACAGATAAATAGATAGATAGATAGATAGATAGACATGATATATAGATTGATAGATAGACTGATATATAGATAGATAGATAGATATATATATATATATATATATATATAAATAAGTAGATAAATATATTAATAAATATATGGATAAATAAATAGATAGATTGATAGATTGATAGATAGATTGATAAAAAGATTGAAAGTCAGATTGATAGAAAGATTAATGGACAAATTTATAACTAGATTGTAGTAAGTTTGTTCGATAAATGTATTGACATATTGATAGACATATTGATAGACTGATAGGTAGACAAATAGATAGATAGATAGATAGACAATTATATAAATAGATATATTGACATATTATATGACAAATAGATAGATAGATATCTAAATAAACATATTGATAAACTGATAGATAGACATGTAAATAGATAGATAGATAGATAGACAAATAAATAGATAGATAGTTAAATAGGTAGATAGATTGGTAGACAAATAGATAAATAGATTGATATATAGATAGATAGATATATAGATATATAGATAGATAGATAGATAGAACGAAATATTTATAAATAGATAGATGGATATATTAAATATAAACATACATTTTTATTGATAGATAGTTAGATAGAGAAATAAATTAACTGATAGAAAGATAGAAAGATCAATTGATAGATAGTTAGATAGACACATTAAAAGTTAGTTAGTTAGATAGATTATTGATAAATAAATTGATTTTTAGATAGACAAACAGACAGATAGACAGACAAAAAGATAGATAAATAATTTGATTAATTGATTCACCAATAGATAGACTAATATGTAGATTAATAGATAGATTGATATAAATATTGATAGATAAATTAATAGATATATAGATAGATAAACATATAGATAGATTGATAGATAGATAGATTGATAGAAAGATTTATAGAAAGATTGATAATCACATTGGTTGAAAGATTAATAGACAAAATTATAGACAATTTGATATAAAGTTTCATGGAAAGATTGATTGACATATAGATAGACTGATATGTATACAAATAGATAGATAGATAGACAATTATATAGACAGATATATTGACATTTTATTAGGCAAATAGATAAATAGATAAATAGATAGATAGATAGGTAAATAGATAGATAAATAGATAGATACAAAGAAAGTAAGATAGTTAGATATATAAATAGATAGATAGACATATAGTTAGACATTTATATAGATAAAAAATTTAATAGATAGATAGATAGATGGATAGATAGATTGATTATATGATAGATAGAAATATAGATAGATAGATAGATAGATAGATAAATGACCGATAAAGAAACAAATAGATTGTTAGATTATTAGATAGATCAATTGACAGACAGACAGATAGATCGATAGATAGATAGATAGACAAATAGATAGATAGATTGATAGATTGATATATAGCTAGATTGATATATAGATAGATAGATAGAGAGATAAATAGGTAGGCAGATAGATAAATAGATATTTAGACAGATAGATACACAAATAAATAGATAGAAAGATAATTAGCTAAATATATATATACACATAGATAGAAAAACATATAAATAGACAGATAGATAGACAAATAAATAGATAGATAGATATATAGATAGATAGACAAATAGATATACAGTTAGATTGAAGGATAGATAAATAAACAATTAGATAGATAGATAGATAAATATATTGAAAGATAGATAAATACAAAGATATAAATATAGACATATAGATAGATAAATATATACATAGAAAGATAGATAGATTGACAAATAGATAGACAGATAGATAGATTGATTGACAAATAGATAGACAGATATATAGATAGAAAGATAGAAAGATAGTTATAAAATAGATAGACATATAGATATATAGATAGATAGTTAAACATATAGATTGACAGATAGATTGATAGATAGATAGATAGACAGATAGATAGATAGATAGATAGATAGAAAGATAGATGGATAAATAGATAGACAAATAGATATATTGATATATATATAGATAGTTAGATTTATAGATAGATAGATAAATCGATTGATAGATATATAGATAGATAGATAGATATATAGATAGAAAGAAAAATAGAAAGATAGATAGACAAATATATAGATAGATAGATACACAAGTAGATAATTAGATAGGATGGTAGACATAGATAGAAAAAGAGATGGATTTCTGTCTCTAAGTGTAGCCACGGATCCTAATTTTCCATCACTGTTTTTGTGACCATTTTTAATTCTCCGTCGCTAAAATAGAGATGGATTTAGATTTCCATCGCTATTTTAGCAATGATTTACAATAAACCTTCACTAAAATAGCCATAGAAATTTGCAATCTATTGCTAAAATAGCAATGGAAAATTAGAATCTCATTGCTAAACTTAGTTATGGAATTCAATTTTTCGTCGCTATTATAGCGATGGATTGTTGCATTCCATCGCTAATTTATTTTCTTGTACACTTTCTGAGTCATTTTAGCTACGGAATATTCCATCGCTAAAATTTAATATCCATCGCTAAAATAGCTTTTTATTTAAAATTTTAGTTATATTAATTAAAAAATTACTGCAATATATTTAATTTTAAATAATTAGAAACCTTTAATAAAAAAACACACATTCTTTGGAAAAATAAATATTAATTTTGTTCTTTGTTGAAAATAAAAGCAATACAAATAACTTACATTAATTATGTTGCAACAATTTTAAAAACTCTTGACACAATAACTAGTTCATATCATCATCTTATAAAAAAACTGGCTCATAATCTAAAAATCATGATCACATCCTACACTACAAGAAAAATCTCATATAGCTAGGGACTATTCCCTATCTAAATGAGCATTTTCCATCGCTAAATGAAATATATCGATGGATTACCGATTTGTTGGTTCCCTATCTAAAGTACTTCTTACTAAAATATAGCAACGGATAGTATCCCTAGCTAACACGTTAGTGACGGAAAAATCCCTTGATAAAAAAACACAAATTCCCTAGCTAAATTAGCAAGATAAATGAGATTTTCCGTCACCAAGTGAAAATAAAAATAGATGATTCATTAGATAAAGTGTTGACGATAAATTTTAGCGACGGATATAGTCCTTAGCTAAATAAAATTAGTGATCAAAAATCCGTCGCTAATTTTAATATTTTCCTAGCTAATTTAGCAAGGGATTTTTTTCCTCGGTATTTTAATTTCAAAATTAATTTCAGGAATTAAGTTATATTTAAATTTTTAATAAAATAATTTAATATTTTTATATGGAAATTTAATTAAAATAAAATATTATATATTGTACACAATTTATAAAATATTGTAAATTCTTTATATTTAAAATAATTTTTTGTGTGTATGTATATGTGTGTGTGTGTGTGAAGCATATTAATGTATAAAATGAAATTATTAATTAAATATAAGAGCTTCTATTTTATTTAAATAGTTGTTTTTTTAATATTTATATTAAAATAGCTATCATTATACTCATATAAATAAATAAAAATGACATATTTGTAAATTATGTTGTTTTTACAATTGTGTTAAAAATTAAAATATTGGCCATAAATAGATAATATTGTTTTTTTTTCTATATAATTTTTTTTAAAATATTAATGTCTGATAAATTTCCACCTATTATTTATTGTTATTAATAAATTTTTAGAAATTTTAAAATTCAAACAATTATAATGTAGTGCATATAAATACATGTCTTTAATGTTTTGTAAAAAATCAATTATTTCTTTAATTAGGTTCAAACAAAATAGATTACCATATAAATACAAGACTGAATTTTTCTACAAGTTATTATTATTTTTATTTATTAAAAATATATAAATGACCTTATAAATATATGAATTTATTTTTTTAAATAATTATTTTTAATTTTTTTTTTAAAATTGAATACTTGACATTGTTTTTTTTTCTGTAATTAAGAGATAAATTTTTAATATTGTTTATTTATAATAAATATAACATATTGCATATTATGAGGTGCAAATTTTATTTTGTAAATAAATTTAATTTTTAAAGTTTTATTTTTGTAAATTGAAACTACATCACATATATATTTTATTAATTTTTTATAATATTTATTACACAAACATATTGTTATTTGTTTAGAAATTTACAACATGAATTTTAACAAATTAACATTTTATTAGAAATCTAGTAAAATGATATTAAGTGAAACAATAATACAAACCCTAAACATATTAAATAATAATGATTTATACAAACATATAAAAATACATAAATATACATTTAAGGTTGAAAAAATTTTATTTAAGTTCCTAAAATATATGGAAAAATGCTAAAGATTTATACAATATAATATATATATATATATATATATATATATATATATATATTAGTTGAATGATATGAATGGATATTAAGTTTCTGAAGCATATAGGTATACATGTTGTAGATGTAGTTATATTTAGTTTTTCATGTAATTATATATATTTAGACATATGGCTATGTATAAGTATTGATATAGATAAATACATATATATATATATAGTAATAGGTTGATATACATATTGTTAAATACATTTATATATAGTTATATATAAATGTAAAATCTTTATACATTTAAGTTCCTCAAATCAATAAGTGTATTTAAACATAACTATACATCAATATGCATGTGTGATATAATTCGAATTTCTTATATAAATATATTTTACTATATTTATAACTATAGAAATAGTATACATAAACATAACTATGTATAAATATAATAGCATATATTTATTATAAATATATATATATATGTAAGAAATTAATTGATGATAGACACATTGCTTTTATTGTTACATTTTGGAAAGTGACTGCATAAAGGTAGATATAATTGTGTGAAGAAGTGGTTAGGTGTAACAAAATAAACAAAAGAACACTCTCTGCCATTATTTTTGGCCAACAAAAGACTCTAGCTGGAAAAATAAGCTAAATATCGAAATAACATTGAATTAATCATATCTATGCTTGAAAAAATACACCAAGCGCCTTGACATGGAGCTCATTTAGTGGCGCATCATCATCACCATATTCCACGGTCTCTTAACTTCAACTTCTTCTAAGGTTTCAATAATTCAGCCATGGAATTTGACAAATTATATGTCAAAGAGAATGAGAGGTTAAAACTAATTCGATCTAACTAGTTTGATTAAAAATGAGTTCGATTTGATATATTTATTCTAGTTTGATTGAATAAATATATCATTTTATTATTGTTTTTTTAATATTTGTTTTTATTTTACTTCTAAATAATAAATAAAAAATATGATTTCAATTTATATGGTTCTGTTTCTCATGAAATACTATGCAAAATTTATTAGAAATCTGAAATGATTTCACCAAACACATGAATAATAAAAAAAATAGTCATATTTAAAGTTGAATCCACTCTCCTACACATGTCAAGTAAAGAGAAAATAATCTAAACCTACAATATGATCAAAATAAATAATGAATATTATGTAAAGAAGACGTCTCATTATTGTGACATAGGAAAAGTCGAGAGAGAGAGAGAGAGAGGGAGGGAGGGAGAGAAAAGGAGAAAGAGAGATAGAGGGAGGGAGGGAGGGAGGGGGAGGGAGAGAGGGGAGGGAGAGAGACGGGGGGAGAAAGAGAGAGAGAGAGTTAGAGAGAGAGAGAGAGAGATGGAGAGTGTGAGAGAGAGATGGAGAGAGATAGAGAGAGAGAGAGAGAGAGAGAGAGAATTGAATAGAGCGAGAGAAAGGGATGGAGAGAGAGAGAGAGATGGAGAGAGAGAGAGAGCAATAGAGTAATGCCTATTTATGAAAGAAATGATGCAACTAACTAATGAGTATTTTGTGAAATTAGTAAGAGATCAAGCAAGACATTTCCTAGTAATGGTTGAACAGCAAAAGACTAAAGAATTTATATAAGAAATTATGATTATGGATGTGCAAAATCTTGAGAAAAGAAAATTAACTAATGCTTAGAAAAATAGTTGCATAATTTATAAGCTATATTGTAATGTTTGAATAATTTCCAGCATCCTATTAAAGAAGTAGGAAATGAGAAGTTTTTTTAGATTAACTCAAGCTAGTGTGATTGTTGCTTAATATACTACTAAGGCTGAGAACTTAGTAAAATTTGTTTTCTAAATTATGAAAAAAATGAAAAAAATTGACCTTTTTGGAAAATGACTGAGAATTGAATTCAGATGTTGATATTTTTGAAGCAATCATATATGAGAAAATTATGGATATAGCTTTAGAACTAGAGAAAGATAAAGTTTTGTAATTATTTAAGAACAAGGGCTTAGACAATCCAAGATAGTGAAATATGTGAAGATCAAGTTAGTGAACTAAAAAGGTTTAGCACCTTCGACTCTAACGATAGCTTGCAAAGTATGTAAAAAAAAGTAATTTTGTGGCCAAAAGAATGATTTAATTTTATAGTAATGATGCGAAAATTTATATATATTCTAATTTCTCAAAAAAAAGAAAGTAGAAACACAAGACCTAAAGCACTCTAGAAGGAATTCCAAGAATATTTTATTTAACAATCAAAAAGAGCCTAGAAGGTGATCCTTCAAAGCTGATTGTAATTTAGATTCACATAACTAACAATGTATTAATAGATATATTAATCAAGATCAACATATTTTACAATGGATCTAGAATATGGCTTGTGTTTTAGTCATTATTTTCAACTAGTGTCATATTAAAGATCTATGCGAATGAAGGTAATAATTTATGCCTTGTGTTTTTGGAGAAACACAAGGCACAAATCACTCTTACAATTTCTTTGAACTAGGAGCAACATATTCATTTATATCTAATATATTTTTGGAGAAAATGAGAATGATTCAAAAAAACTTAGAAGACTTCTATATTATTTCTTTTTATCTAGAGATGCAATTTACTCATATCAAATAGTTAATTAGTATATGTTATTATGAAATAACAAGGAATTAACTTTTGATATGTTAGCCATAGAATTATATGAGTTTGATATGATTCTAAGAAGGAAATGGTGGTCAAAATAAAATACCAAAGTTTTTTTTTGTTTTTTTTATTTTTGATTTGTTTTATTTTTTTAGTTTTTTATTTTCTGTTTTTTTAGTTTTTATTATTTTATTATTTTATTATTTTATTATTTTATTATTTTATTATTTTATTATTTTATTATTTTATTATTTTATTATTTTATTTTTTTATTATTTTATTTTTTTATTATTTTAATTATTTTAATTAATTTTATTATTTTAATTATTTTTTTATTATTTTATTTTTTTAGTTTTTTATTTTTTATATATTTTTTATTTTTTATTTTTTTATTTTTTAATTTTTTTATTTTTTTATTTTTTTATTTTTTTATTTTTTTATTTTTTATTTTTTTTATTTTTTTTATTTTTTTTATTTTTTTTTTATTTTTTTTTTATTTTTTTTATTTTTTTTTATTTTTTTTTATTTTTTTTTATTTTTTTTATTTTTTTTTTATTTTTTTTATTTATAATAATAATAATAAAAAATATCTTATTTTGAAAATTAATGAATTGTTTGATTAGTTAAATATAATAAAGCATTATGTAAAATAGATTTGTGATCTAATTATCATGAAACAAAAATTAAAATTATCTTCTTTTATAATACATGTGCCAAAATATAAAACACATATAACTGGTCGATATATTTAATGTCAAAATGGGGGGGGGGGGGGGCGTCTACTCCCCATTTTAGTCAAAAAAAAAGAAGCATTACCTCCTTTTTTTGTTTTATTATTTTTTTAGCATAGATCAACATATAATAAGCAATGAGATTTCAAAAGTATATATTTTTTACATCTCTTGCATTTGCCTAATTCATAGTGAAAAAGAGAGAAAAAGAGAATAGCCCATAATATAGAAAACCATGTGCCGACCAATGTAAATTTTGTGTTTCATTTAATATATATATTTTTGTTCTCTTTCATAAATCTAACAAATAGGAAATCAAGTTATACTCAACAATTGGTATTGGAGGTTTAGGTCGTGTATTATGATGTCCCATTGGATGAAGTTACTATTGATGATAATAATAAATTTAATAAATAGTAAAAATTATGCAGACAATATCATCATGTCAAAAGAGGCGTTCTCAATTCTCATACATAGTGTTTTGCAAGAATTGTCTAGAAGATGTCATATTTTGAAGACAGTAATGACTGCATATGAAGGAAAAGTGAAAATTAAAAAAATCTATGGAACAAAATTTGGATTCTAGAAAATATAGATGGAGGATTATATATACTAGAAAAATCTATATCAACCCCTTCCGAGGAAAAAGATAGAGTCTATGAAGAAAGAAGAGCACATACTAGCACTTGAAAATCATTCAATATATGATATCTTACCTACTTACTTTCAATATAAAAAATGAGAAGAGCATAGTCAGGCTTACGAAGGTTCTTGCTAGTATATACGAAAAACTAATTGATGCTAAAAAAGTGCACATTATGAGGTGTTTTTTCAATCCGAAGCTGACAGAAAGCACATTAGTGACCCAACAACTCAATGAAGTCAACACAATCACAACTCAATTAAGTTTGTATGGTATTGAAATCAATGATGAAGTATGTGTATTGATACTTCTGTGTTCTCTATCAAAAATTAATGTATTACAATTATAGTTGTGCATAGTTCATCAAGAAATAATAAATTGAAATTCGATGATGTTCATGATCTAATTCTTAGCATGGAGATTCAACAGAGATAGACAAGTGAAACATCAACCTCTTTAGAATTATATACAAAGTTAATTGAAAGAAATTCAACCAAGAGAAAACATCAAAGCAAATCAAAAAACAAGAGGTCTAAATCTAGAATCATTGTAATTATAATAGCTCAAAGACCATTAATTATTAAAATTATAGAGAGACTAGACACTAAAAAATCAATGCAAGTGTTAGTTATTTTATAGCACGGTAAAATGTATCACAAGTATATGAGTTTAACATGTAATAAAGTTAACTCTATGAATCTGGATTATCATTTCAAAGATATTGATTATTTGGATTACTTATCAAAGTTTCTTCATTATCTAAGCTTACAATAAGTAAATAGTTTCTAGTGTTTACTCAAGTAAACAATTCTATTGTTAGCTTTCAAAGCTAACCATAGAATTGTTTACTTGAGTAAACACTAGAAACTATTTACTTATTGTAAGCTTAGATAATGAAAAAACTTTGATACTTAATCTAAAAAATCAATATCTTTGAAATGATAATCAATATCAAATAATCAAGTCCATGGGTATACAATTTATGAGTTAATGGTTATAGCGGTGATTAAATATGTGACATCTATTCATCCATATTTGTGGAACTTCTCAAACCCATCAAAAAGTAATCGGCATCAATTCATATAAGAAATAATGTATGTCAGATGAGCTGGATATCTTATATAATTTAATCTAGTATGAATCATATTGATAGTCAATGCTAGGGTATTTATAAGGGAGCCTATGTGGCATTTAATTAAACATAGTAATTAAAGTATAGTCGAATATATACTTGTATTTAAATTCTTGTAAATTAGTATCAATATACATATAACCTATTACATTTTTATTTGAACTAATTGAAACCCAGTCAATAAATGTTTACAGATATTAATTTGACATTGACATATATTAAAGTGACTATACTTTAAATGTACATATTTTAAATACACTCTTACATTTTTATAAGAGAGTGTGTTTTTCCCTATACATAAAGCCATGTATAAAATATAATTTACATATATTAATTTAATTATACTTATTGGGTAGGCATGACATTATGGAATAATTTATATTTTCATAATGCAAATTTATTAGACATGTATTTCATAATGATGACATACAAATTTCTAATATACATTATTAAAATCCTATCATAAAGTCAGAATAACTTTATTTGTGTAAAATATGTATATAATGTTTAATGTATAATACTAATTATATTTGAAATACACATGTATATTAAATGTATCATATATAAAATTATAATAGATATAAATAAATATATAAATAAATAAATATATATATATATATATATATATATATATATAATATAGTTATGTTTATGTATACTATTTTTATTGTTATAGATATAATAAAATATACTTATATATTTATGCGTTATATACACACTACCCAACACAAAACACCCAAATATGGTCGAGTGGAAAAAAAAGGAAATAAAGTCGGCATACCTACTGTGCACCATCAATGTCCACACAATGATAACGCATTGCATCACAAGTGCAATAGGTATATATAGGATTAAGTTTATATAAGCAATCTAAGCATACAATGGTGACTAAAGAAGAATTTCGGAAAAAAATTACCAGAATCAATATGCAAACTCTTTCATTAAGATAATCGATGAAGAATTAGCATAGAAAATGTACCTCAAATCAATAACAAATTATCGCTTAATTCAAATATGTTTGGATGTGTTAGTGTCAAGAGAAAGATGGAGGACTACGGACGACTTGCGTCGCTTAATCTTCAAAAATGTCGAGAGAAAGATGGAGGACTTGAGTCTCGACAAAATAAACATTAAATAACAATAATATATATTTCCAAAATATTTATATTTTTAATTATAAAAACATTAAATAATATTTATATATATATATAATACAAAAAGACTCATTTATTTTATTTACTATCAAAATATTTTCAACTAAAGCAATGTGCATGTAGCAAGGTACACATGAAAAATATACACCCTACAATTTTTTATTATAATATTAATTAAACAATAAATATATAAACAATTTAAAAAAATATATGTTTAGCCTTAAAAAAAATATCAAATAGCTACAAAATTAACAAACTTCATATAATAAGACATACATGAAACGATGACTTGTCTTCTAGTCACTCTCCTAAAAGTTATAAAATACTCTTAATGTTAAAAAATATATAAAAATTTATATTTTATGGTGATACATTTTTAAGAATTCAACATATTAATTTTTATGAAGATAGTAAGTAATAATTTTAAAGGCATAAAATGTCATATTATTTGATATCATTAAAATTACTTAAAGTGATAAGATAATTAAAAAAAGTTATATTAATTATTTTAATAAATACTCAATGTTAAAAGCTAAAAGAAAAAATATTACTCGATTGTTTAATTCTTATAAATTTTAGTAGGGACAAACATCAATGTATTTATTTTTAAATATTAATTTATTTTCTTTTAACTTTAATGAAAAAATTTAGATTTTTATTATATTTCAAAATTTTCAAATTTTGTATTAATTATTTTTTTTAAAAGTTTCATATAATCATAAATTTTTTTTATACTAATAATAATATTAATATTTACTAGTTTATTAGTCAATTCAAATATTTTTAAAAATATTTTATATTTTATCATACAATGAATTAATTTATATTTATATTAGTAGAAATTTTAATGTATTGTAATTTAATTTTTAAAATATTGAAATAGATTATTATACTTATTGAATTAATTATTTAATGTTACTTTAAATACAAATTTGTTAGTTTCTTAATTAAAAATTTAAATTTTTTTTGTATACTTTTTAAAAAAAAATTAAGATATCATAAAAATAGTTATTTTAGTCCTTATTAATATAATTTTTTTTTGTATTTTTATATATTTTAAATTATTTATTTATAAAATCATTTTTTATGATTTTACGAGAAGAATGTAATGTTTAAGGATCGCTCATCTATAGACCATTAACATACATTTAATAAACAAAATTAAATAAAATATTAAAACTAATAAAAAATTAAAAAAAATTAAATAATAAAATATTGGCTAGGAAAATTTCATCGCTATATTCGGGATTTAATTAGCTAGAGAAGTTCAATCACTAAATCCATCACTATATTCCAGATTTAATTAGCTAGAGAAGTTCCCTCGCTAAATCTGTCGATATATTCTAGATTTTATTAGTTAGGAAAGTTTGTCACTAAAATCCGTCATTATATTCAAGAAGTAATTGGCTAGGGAAGCTACTTCGCTAAAATCCGTTGCTATATTAAGTATGTAATTAGTAAGGAAAATTCCATCGCTAAATCCATAGATATATTATCGGGATGTAATTAGCTAGGAAAATTTCATTGCTAAAATCCATCTCTATGTTTAGTATGTAATTAATTAGGGAATTCTATAGCTAAAATCTATTGCTATGTTATGAATTTAATTAGCTAGGAAAATTCCATCGCTAAATCCGTCGCAATTCCAGATTTTATTAGTTAGGAAAATTACGTCGTTAAATCCATCACTAAATTCTGGATTTTATTAGCTAGGAAAATTCTGTCGCTAAATCCATTGGTAAATTCTGGATTTTATTAGCTATGTAAATTTTGTCGCTAAATTTGTTGCTAAATTCATCACTTTTCTTGAGCGGAATTTATGAAAATATTCCATCACTAATCCTTTGCTAAATTCCCCGCTTTTCTTAAGCAGAATTTACGAAAATATTTCGTCACTAATCCGTTGCTAAATTCCCTGCTTTTTTCTGATGCAAAATTTACAAAATTATTCCATGGCTAATCCATTGCAAATTTTTATTTTAATGAAAAAATATAAATCCCTTACTATTCCCTAGTTAATGCCTCGTAATTTAGCTAGTGATTAATCCATAGATAAATCAACATTTTCTAGTAGTGATAGATAGATTGATAGATAGGTAGGTAGATAGATAAACAGAGAGGAAAAATGACTGATTAATTGACAGATAGATAAATAGATTCATAATTAGACAAAAAGATAGATAGATAGATAGATATATAAATAGATAGACAAATAGATAGTCAGATAAATAGACAGATAGATAAATAGATATAAGACAGATGGATAAATAGTTTGATAAATAGATTTATAGATAGATTAATAGATAGTTTGATGTACAGATAGATAGGCAGACAGACAAATAAATAGATAGATAGATAGGCAAATAGATAGACAGATAGTTAGAAAGATAATTCGAGAGATAGACAGACATACATGTAGATATATAGATAGATAAACTAGATATACAAATAAATAGATCAACAGACTGATAGATAGATAGATAGAAAGATAGAAAATATCTTGACAAAAATATAGATTGATTATTAGATAGAATGATAAACAAATTTATAGAAATATAGATAAATAGATAGACAGAAAGATGGATAGATAGATATATAAATAGATAGATAGATAGATACATAGATAGAAAGATTATTAGAGAGATAGAAAAATAGATAGATAGATAGACAGATATATAGATAGATATATAGACAGACATACATAAAGACAGAAAGATTGATAGAAAGATAGAAAAATAAATAGATAGATAATTTTATAGATTGATAGGTAGATTAATAGACCATTAGATTGATGCATAGATAAAATGATTGATTAGTTGATAGATTGAGTGGCAAATAGATAAAGATATAGATATAGATATATATATATATATAATGATATATAGATTGACTAATAGACAGATATATTGAATGATATTCAGATAGTTAGACAGATAGATAGTAAGAAATATACATTGATATTTAGTCCTATAGGCATTTAGAAAAATTGAAGATAGAATTAAAAATAGATATATAGATAGAGAGACTTGAAGATAGATATAAATAGATAGATAGATAGATAGACTAAAAGATAGATATATATATATATATATATATATATATATATATATATATATATATATATACACACACAGATATAAAGATAGATAGTTAAAAAGACTGGTAGATAAGCAGATTGACAAATAGATAATTAGATATATAGATATATAAATAGAAAGATATATAATAGGTAGATACACATATAGATAGATTGACATAATAGAAAGATTGATATATATACATATAGATAGATATACAGATAGACAGATTGATAGATAGATAGATATATATATATATATATATATATATATATATATATATATATATATATATATATATATATATATATATATATATATATATATTTATATACAATTAGATATATTGGTAGATTAATTGATAGAAAGATAGTCAATTAGACATATAGATAGATAAACAAATATGTAGATAAATATATAGATAAATATATAGATAGAAATATAGACAAATAAACATATATACATATAGATATTTAGTATAATAAATAGTGGGATAGATAAATAGATAACCTAATAGACTAATACACTAGTAGACACATATACTATAAATAGATAGAGATACAGATAAATAGATATATAGCTAGATACATAGATTTAAAGAAAGATAGTTAGATATTAAGTAAAATAGAAAGATATACTAATATATAGTTAGACAAATAGATAATAGACAAACAGACAAACATACAGATAGATAGATAGACAAATAGTCATATAAACAAATGGACAAATATAAAAATAGATAGTTAAAAAGATAGGCAAATATACTTATAGAGAGATAAATAGATAGACAAATAGATAGACAAATAGATAGATAGTCATATAGTATGATAGACATATATATATATATATATCGAAAGATAAATAAACAGATAGATAGATATATAGAAAGATAGAGAGATATAGAGTTATTCAAAAAGATATATAGATAGATAACCCGATAGATAGATAGATAAACAGATAGACATATAAACTGATAGATTGAAAGACAAATAGATAGGTAGACATATAGGTATATAAAAAGATATGCAATAGATTGATTATCTGATAGTTAGATATAGAGATTGTCAGATAGATAGTTAGAGAGACAGATTAACAAGTAGATAGATAAGCAAAATGGAAGATATATAAAAAGATAGACATATAGACAAAGAGACAAATTGACAGATAGATAGATAGGCATGCAAATAGATAGATAGACAGATTATTAGATAAAAAATAGATAGACAGATAACCAAATATAAATGTAGGCATAGAAAGAAAGACAAATATATAGATAGGAAAATAGTTAGATTGGTAGATAGATAGATAGACAGTTAGATAGACAAATATATAGATCAATAGATTGTTAGATAGTTTGATAAATAGGTAGATATATAAACCATTAAATAGATATATAGATAGATTGATAGCTAGATAGATAGAAATATAAACATATAAATAGATGAACAAATAGACAAATAGATAGATATATAAATAGACCAATGGAAATATATACAGAAAGCAAATAGATAGATAAACATTTTTTTAAAGGTTTTGTTTATTATTAATTAGAACCCTCTCTTTTGGCGGAGGAATACCATTCGTACAAGCTACATCTACCCATTTCCCTTTTACACCCAATTCCTAAAGTTAGAGATATGTAACAATCCATAATTTTAATTAACTCATAATCTTTCCTAACTTTATAAGACATCTCGGTATTCTTGATAGATCTTGCTATAAAATTTGCTTCCTCTATTGAACTTTATATATAACTTTCCCGTGCTATCTTTGAAACCTTAAATCTTTGTGAAGTGTGTAACTCTATCAGCTCCAACCAGCATGCTCCCTCATAGCTTCCTCTTCCAGATTCGGTAATCCAGCCTCTAAATTTCAAATCACTTGTCCATGCTCATTCTTTAACATTTGAGTATATCTAGTCCCATTTTCATTTCTTTAAATGATCCCACTTGTGATATATCCTACATGAAACAAAAATATCAAATTTTTCAAATAAAGGGTCCATTACTTACCTTCCTTTTGCCCGATACCACGAAGAGAATATCTCTTGTTCTTTGTATCCTACTTCCTCTTGAAGTGCTTTAGGAACAATTCCAGCTATCTTCCTTTTGCTGATCTCCCATTTGAAGTGATGCATACATTGACTAACTATCTAGGACTCTTCTAATTCCTACAAACTTCCAGAGTTTCAAAAACAAAACACCAAGCCTAAGTTACAGACTTCCAGAATCAACTAAAACAGCAAGAACAAAGATACAATTGGCAGTAAGAAGAGCAGATTAGAGCCTGTGTTGTATGCTCAACTTGCACACAGCTCGATTAGAATTGAAGTCCAGTTTCCGTACCTGTAAAATGTTAAGCAAAACAGTGCAAACAGCACACTGAAAACTTAGGCTTCTTACCATTTTTCCCTTTTTAATTATTCTCCTCAGTTTCTGTTAATCCCCTTCAGGACCAGGGAGATTTTAAGATATGAGTCTCTTATCTTTTCTATTCCCTCATCTTTCTGTCTTATGAGATGAACCCTAGCCAATATTACAAAGAAGCCGCTCTCTGTATCAGCAGGGAGTCTTTCCACTCCAGTGGTTATATTTGTCTCAGCAACGGGAGTACTCCTGACAGCAACAGGGGGCAGCAATAGACAGCAACTATCCCTCCTTTCCCCTGTGCATCTGGCTCAAATCTTCACGAGATTCCAGCCTTCTTCCTTCATCTCACTGTTGATCCTAGAACAAAACCAAAGAGAAAACAAAGAAACAACAACCGTGCCTACCAGAACTTTACACCCAACTACCCTTATTCTTGATTAAACTAATACAACATAAATCCATTTTTAATGATTACTCCCCTTTAACATACTACAAGGAAAGGACAGAATATATTTTGTACTGTAAAGAAAATTAAAAACAACCTTTCTGCAAAGATTATCGACTTCTGCCAAAATGTGGAATTAGCAGGTGTTTTGGATATGCAGAAATTCTAAATTACATACATATTAATTTAACAACCATTCAGTATAGCTATGTACCATTCTGCCGAAATGCAGAATTAACATATACTACTATGGGATCTCCTTCATATATATACATTTAGCTCCATCTGTCATATCTTCATGATCTGTTTATTTGTTCTTATATAAGGAAAACCCATTTTATCGAGACATGCTATTCCTTTTAGTTTATTTGGCATGAATTTCTCATTATAATCTATATTTCCTCTGGTGGTGCCTATTTTAGATAGACAATCCGCTAGATTATTGGCTTCTCTATATATATGTGTTATTGAGGCCTTCAGTTCTTCCAGAAGATTAAGAATAACTTCTAGATCCTCTTCATACCTCCATAATATTTTCTTATTTATTACCGTATCAACTAGTAATTTTGAGTCTACCTGAACTACAATGTTTTTAAAATTTAGCTGCTTACATATCTCTAACCCTGATTTTAATGCTCTAATTTCAGATTCTAACGCCGAGGATGCCCTACTAGCTCTGGTAAATGCTCTCTGTACTGTCCCTGTATGATCTCTTATTACCCCGCCTTCTCCTGCTATTCCAGTGTCCCTGCTAAAACTACCATCCGTATTAAGTGAAAGTTTACCAACCGGCGGAGCATTCCACTGTATACATTTAGCCCATTGTTGTTTTATCACTTTGTATGTGAGATCCCATTCATTCTCAAGCTTCTTTTCTTGTTCCAAATCCTGTATTACTATCGGTTTTATTATTGTTATATTATATATTTCCTTTTTAATATCATTTATAATTTCTGTTAAGTTCATCCTTATATTTTCATATTTACTTTTGTTTCTAGATTTCCAAATGCACCAGATAATTAGATGCGGCAGTTTCTGACTAAGCCATTTCCTGGCGGGGCTTTTCATGTTTCCTTTTCCCCATTTTTTAACTTTATCTATTAATCCATCTTCTATTTTACATATTCTTTTTTTCCCATCCATCTCTCTCCATATTTCTGCTGCAATGGGGCCATTCGAGAGCAAGTGATCAGTTGTTTCAACTGCTTGAGAACAGCATTCGCATCTTGAAGCCATGTTTATCCCTTTCTTTTGTACATTTCTATCTACCGGTATGGTTTTCAATAATGCCTTCCATGTGAAGGAGCGCATTTTTTGCGGGACATTTTCTTGCCATACCCATTTCTATAGAGTTTGCACCGGTTTTTTCTTTCTAACCAAATCTTTTGCCGATTTGAGAGAAAAGTTTCCTTGTGGTGTTAATGTCCATTTCCAGCCACTCTTTTTTAGTATAGAGTGTGAGTCTACTATCTCTTTTTGTTTTTCCATTGACTTCCAACTGTTCGAAGCTTTCTTAGAAGTCTTATTTTTATTATCTAAATATTTTACCCGCATATATTTAGCCCATAGATTATCACTTTCTTTAAGACTCCACCAGCTTTTACAGTCCCAGGCAGCTGCCGAGTCCTGAAGGCTCATAAGACCTAAGCCTGCTTCCTCTTTCGGATAACAGATACTTTTCCAGTCATTCCAGTGTAGTTTATTTCTGCCTTTTTTTTTACCCCATAAGAAGTTTTCCATTTCTGATTCGAGTTTTTTAATAAATTTTTTTGGGGGATGTATCACTGATAAAATGTGTGTGAATGTGCTTTGTAATACATGTGAAAGCAACGTAATTCTCCCCCAAAATCCAAGGAGCTCTTCTTTCCATCATGCTATTTTCTTTCTTAATTTGTCTTGAAGGTAGGTTAGATATTCTTCCTTCAACCTCCCCTCATATATCGGACAACCTAGATACATTAATGCCCCTTTAATTTCTGCGAAACCTGTGATATTTTTTATTTTATCTACTAACTTTGGTTTTGCATTTTTTGCAAGCATAAACTGACATTTACTTTTATTAACCATCTGTCCTGTTTCTTTTTCAAATATTTGCAGAAGATCCATAAGATTCATTAAAGACTTTGTGCTAGTATTAGTAAATATTATAAAGTCATCTGCGTATGCTAAACAACCTATTCTGGGTGTATTCCTTGGTTGTCTGAATGACATTATTTTACCTTTGGATATTTTCTTGTTCAAGTTTCGTATTAATAGTTCTATATATATATCAAAAAGAAGGGGGGATAACGGATCCCCTTGCCTTAAACTTTTATTTGGTTTAAATTCCTCACTTAACTTACCATTTACCAGGACTCTTACCCAGGTGCTTGAAATACATCTATAAATTAAATCTATGATCAGCTCAGAGAAGCCGAAACTTCTTAACACAAAGCAAAGGGTATCCCATTCCACTCTATCGAAGGCTTTCGATAGATCTAGTTTGACCACTAAGTTTTTTCCTCTAGCTTTACCACCTATTTCTTTCATCATTTCTGATGCAAGTTTTATATTATCAATCATTAATCTGTTTTTAACAAATCCAGTTTATTCCTGAGATATTATAGTAGGTAAGATTAAGCTTAGCCTATTTTGTAATATTTTGGCCAATATTTTATACATAGCATTACATAAACTTATTGGTCTATAATCCTCACATTTCTGTGGTGATTCTTTTTTAGGAATTAGTACTATATAAGATTTTGCCCATGATTTTGGGATTTCCGCCCCTACAAAAAAACTTGCAATTGCAGGGACTAGCTCAGTTTTAATCGTGTTCCAGTTTACCTGATAAAAATAGTTGTTCCAACCATCAGGTCCTGCAGCACTATCTTTATCCAGGCTAAAGAC
Source organism: Sapria himalayana (assembly GCA_029783825.1). Classification (NCBI taxonomy): domain Eukaryota; kingdom Viridiplantae; phylum Streptophyta; class Magnoliopsida; order Malpighiales; family Rafflesiaceae; genus Sapria; species Sapria himalayana. The sequence goes on from JAREIK010002928.1 coordinate 97,103, forward strand.
AGCTTCTTTGACTTCTGGTTCTTCTGGGATAGATTCCATTAATTGGTTCTGAGCTTCCGTAATGGTCATCCTGATCTCTTGCATTAGAGAATTATCTGTCCTACTTGACTGACTACATAGCTTATTTTCATAGAAATTTTTAAAGAGAGCACCTATTTCCTTTTCCTCTTCTACCCATTTTCCTTCTTTATTTATTAGACCTTTAATTTTATTTTTTTGAGATTTTATTTTAGACATATTATAAAAAAATTTAGTATTGCGATCCCCATCCTTTAACCATTTTATTTTTGCTCGTTGTTTCCAATAAATTTCTTCCATGTGTAATTTCAATCTCAATTCTCCTTTAGCCTTGCTTAATTCTATCCAAGTTTCATAGTTATTCGTGGAGTCAAAATTGTCCTCCAGCTTGGCTACTTTTTCCTCTAAGTTTTTTAGCTCCTGATTTAATTTTCCAAAAACCTCTTTATTCCATATTTTTAAACAAGCTTTTAGCCTCAGAAGTTTAATTGATAGAACTTACATCGGTTTACCCTCTGTTGGTTCTTTCCAGGACTCTCTGACGAGTCCTGCAAAGCTCGCATGCTTTACCCACATATTTTGAAATTTAAAATTAGATGTATTACCCTGGTTACTTTGAATCGTAATAAGCAGGGGGCTATGGTCAAAGCAAGTTCTATTTAGGTGTCTAAGCCCCATAATCCCTTGTGAGGTGACCCACTTTATGTTACACATAATCCTATCCAGTCGGGCCCAGATAACTCCTCTTTTTTCCAATTGTTGCACCAGGTATATCTTGAGCTGGTGAAATCAATTTCCATTAGATTCGTAATGGCTATTGTATCGTTAAAATGTTTCATATCTACCTTATCCGGCGGTTTGCCTCCCTTCTTTTCTTGAGGGCTTCTAATTATGTTAAAGTTGCCTCCTATAAACCAAGGTAAATTTCTACTTGCTATATCTTTCATTTCTTCCCATAAGGCCAACCTAGATTGTTTGTCATTTTTTGCATAAACTACTGAGATTATTTGATTTGTGTTCTTATCTAATTTGAAATGTACTATTTGTTCAGTATCTTTTATTATTTCAATTTTCAATTTACTGTGCCATAAAATCCAGAGTTTACTATTTAGATTAGCATACGCCTTATTAAATCCTAAAATTTCTCTATATTTATTTAGTTGATCTTACAGAACCATTGGTTCTGCAATAATCAGTAGTGAGATTTTGTGTTCTTTAATTAAAAGTCTTAACCTATTTATCGTGGGGCTATTTGCTATCCCCCTAACATTCCAATATAGGCATCTATCCATTACAAACTAATTTAGCTTGAGCTCGAGTTGTGCGCTTAGATTCATAAGAGCTATTAGCATATTTTTTTGAGTTTCTTACTGTTTTAGGAGTGTGAGGAAATTCATACCTAATCTTCTTATATTTTACCTGCTTTCCAAGCACCATGTCCATTTGCTTTAGGGCCTCCATGGATTGGGTTCTCGAAAGATTCCCCCAATCTTCATTATAAATATATATATCATCCTTTGCTTTCGCCTCAGGCTCTTCTTGAGATTCTTCACTCTTATGAATTGAAGGGCAACTGAAAATTACCGAATCTTCTTCAGGAAAATCCAGAAGATCCTCATCTATCCACGCATCATCATCAAGACTTTCTTTCAATACAATTCTTGTTTTAGATGCTTTTTTTTATATTTTCTCTTGTGTTTTACCTCCTCCCATCCTTTATTTAAGCTAACCTCATTCTCTATCCCCACGTTCAGCTCTTTCGAGGTTCCTTCATCCTGGGTAATGTTTGGATAATCTGGAGGGATGCTTGAAATTATTCCATTATTCAGATCTCCCTTCGGCTGGATATTTAGAACCGAAGCCTCCTCTTTCCTTACCCATTGCATCTCCTTCCTACCTCCTCCCTCATGTTGCTGCCCGTCTTCTTTCCCCACCTTGCACGATAAATATCATTCCCGAGCCTCTTACACTTTCTACAGTAGGAAGGGAAGCTTTCGGGGACGACAGTTTGCCAATACCCCTCGGCCTGTTCCCCTTCCCCACTACCTATCCATACTTTATCAGGCAATTTAGTTAAGAGGTTTAGCTCGACACATACACGTGCTTTATTCGGCCTAGACATGGTTCTTGTGGCTTCATCTCTTAACATGGGCTTACCCAAGCTCGATGAAATTGCATAGAGAGATGATTCAGAGAAGAGATGAAGTGGCAAATAAGGCAATGTAAACCATATCGGAGCTATAGGCGGCTCTTCAAGAGGAGTAAACTCCTTTGTCCACTTCAGTATACGCATGGGGAAGCCATCAATTTGCCATAATCCGCGCTGCCATAGACGATATTGATCTTCTAGTAGAGAGCATTGGAGCATGACATGCTTGGCATCGAAATCAGCAAATTTCACCTTCCCCTTGAGCTTTAAATTGTCATTGAATTTCTGAACTCCAATCGCACGAGGCCTACCGTGAGAGAACTTAACAACGAGCAGTGTATTCGAATGGCTCTAAGAGCCTACGAGATTCCTCAGCTGAGAAGATGATGGCCGGGAGCCCATTTTTGTTCCCTTGGATACGTGAAATCGGCACGGTTCCCTTTACCATCGAAGCAAACGACTTATTTAAACATAAGTCTGATTTTTCCATACTCATCTTGTTTTGGACTAGGTTTAAACAGTAGTGGAGTCACAATCTAGACATAAACTTACACTTTCGAACAGTGAATCCCAGAGCAGTTAGCACAGAAATTCCCACAACTGTTTGCCGAACCGTTTACTCCAGAAAACTAATTTCTGGAGGAACCAAGGCTTAATAACACAAGAAATCCCAGAAGACTTAATAACCGTTTACTCCAGAAAACTTAATATTTGCACAGAAATCACAAAAGACTTAATAACACAGGAAAAAAAAACGTGAGAGGAACCAAGGCTTCCGGCTTCTACTAGCTTAATATTTCTTACACGTGTTGTTCCTGCTCGCCCGTATTACTTCATGCCCATTACCGTTTTCCTTTTTTATAAATATGCTTAATTTCGCGAGAGAATCAATGAACACTTCGTTGCGTAAAAACTAGCAATTACTCATAATAACGCTTTACAAATATAACATACAATAGCAGTTCACTGAGCAATTTACGCGATATTTCACCCAACAATCCACATTAACAGTTTATCCAAGATATTCGCAAGATGAAAACATTATAGAAAATGCGAGAGAAGTTAAATCAAACAGCAATACACGAAGCAATTCACATAACAGTTAATTTAAGGTAAATCGCGAGAGAGAAATCAAGAGAAAACCATGGAGATTTTTCGCCGAGAGTTATCGCCAATAATTTCATGTATAAAAAATTACATTGAATAGATAGATAAACATATAGCAACATTGATAGATATAAAGAAAGATAGAGTGACAGAAAGATAGATAAATTAATATATATAGAGATGGAGATATTTACAAAAAGATAGATAAATTGATCGAGAAATAGAGAAATAGACATATTGACAGATAGACAAATAGATAAAATGATAGACATGTAGAATTGTAGGAAGGTAGTTTGATAGAAAGTTAGACATATAGTCAATAGATAGATAATCAGATAAATAAAAAGTTAGATATATAGATAGTTAGATAAAAAGATAACAAAATAAATAGTAAGACAGTTAGACAGATAGATAGATTGATATAAAGATAGATATAAAGATAGATAGATAGATAGATAGGTAGATACTTAGAAAGACAAATATACAGATAGACTGATATACATATAGGTTGATAGATATATAGTTAGATAGACAAATAAGCAAATAATCAAATAAATAGATATACAGACAGATAGACAAATAGTTAGATAGATAGATAAATAGATATATAGATAAATAAATAGATAGATAGATAGACATAGAGATAAATAGTAAAATACTTATATAGTTAGACAATTTGAGATAGTCAAATATAAATATAGACATATAGGTTTTTAGGTGAATAGGTAGAAAAATAGAAAAATAGATATATAGCAAGATTGTCAGAAAGGAAAATAGTTAGATAGATCGAAATATAGGTAGCGAGATAGATAGATAGACAAACAGATAGATAGACATAAAGACAAATAGATATATATACTAATGACAAATATATTTATAAACAAAGTTAAATAGTTAGAGAAATAGAAAGATAGGAGATAGATAGATATGCAGATACATAGATTTATAGATTGACAATTTAATAGATACATATATAGATAGATATTTAAATAGAAAGATAAAAAGAAAGAAAGATAGATAGATAGTAAAATAGATAGAAGGATATATATATATATATATATATATATATATATATATATATTGATAGAGAGACATATAAACTTATATACAGATAGATAGACAGATATACAGTCAGATAGATAGAAAGATAGATAGATAAAAAGATAGAAAGATAGAAAGATAGAAAGATAGATAGATAGATTTATAGAGTAAAAGTCATATAGAAAAATTGACATATAAATAAATAGACAGATAAAAAAAATAGACACATAGAAAGATAGACTAATTGAACATTAGATAGATTGATGACTAATAGACTAATAGAGAGAAACAAAGTTAGAAAATTTAATAGATAGACAGATAAATAGTTAGACAAATAGACAAATAGATAGATAGGTAGATAAATAGATACTTAGATTTATAGATTGAAAGATTTACAGATTCACTGATAAACATATAGACATATAGATAGATAAGAAGAAAGATATAAAGATAGAAAAAAATATATATATAAAAGAAATATAAATAGATAGACAGATAGATTAATAAATACACAAATAATTAGATACACATAGAGATTGATAAATAGACATATAGAAAGAGAGAAATTTTTAGATAGATAAATAGATAGAAAGATAGATAGAAAGATAGATAGAACAATAAATATATATATAGATTTACAGATATATAGATAATTAGATAGACAGAAATACAAATAGATAGATCAATAGATAGACAGATAGTTAGATAGATAGAGAGACAAATAGATAGATTTTATAGGTAGACAAATAGATTGATAAATAGATAGATAGATAGATAACCATATAAACACACACACACACATACACATACATACATACATACATATATATATAGATGGACAAATAGATAGATAAATAAAAAGATAGATAGACAAATAGATAGATAAATAGGTATACAGATGATAGATAAAAAGATAGACAAATAGATAGATATATAGATACTCATAAAGAAATATAGACAACGAAACAAATAGGATGATAGAGATAAATAGAGATAGAAATATACAGATAGATAGATAGATAGACAGATTGATTGATTGATTAATAGATAAACTGATAAATAGATAGCTAGATAAACAAATAGATTTATAAACATTTAGATGGACAGACAAATTTGCAAATAGGTAGATAGATAGAAAGACATTTAGATAGATAGATAGATAAAAATACATATAAATAAATGATCATATGGTCAGATACATAGAAATATATATAAATAAATAAATAGTTAGACAAATAGATAGATATATAAATTGATTGACAGATAGTTAGATAAATACATATATAGGCATTTATACTAAAAGATTGTTAAGTAGAAAGGCATTTAGATAGTTAGATAGAAATATAGATATAAGATAAATAGTTAGATAGATAGATATATTCACATATTGATAGACAGATAGATAGATAGACAAAAAAAAAGATAGGTAGATATACAGATAGACAAATATTTAAATAGATAAATAGATAGATAGACAAATAGATGCAAAGAGAGACAGACATATAGATTGATTGATATATTGATTATTAGATAGATAGATATTCAAATAGATATATAGATACTTAGACAAATATTTATATAGACCAATAGACATATATATATTTAAACAGTTAGACATACACATAGATAGATAGATAGATAGACATATATATAGATAAATAGATAGATAGACAAAAAGACTGATAGACAAATATACAAATAGACATATAAATAGATTGAAAGATAGTTTAGATAGATAGACAAATAGATAGATAGAGAGATTAAAAAATAGATAAACAAATAAAGATATATATTGAAAGATAGATAGATAGATATATAGATCGATAGATAGTAAAATAGATAGATAGATATATAGACACATAGATACATAGACAAATAGATAAATAGATTATTAGATTCATTGACAAATAGATAGCTATATTGATTATGAGATAGATAGATAGATATACAGATAGACATATAGATAGATAGAAAAATAGATATATAGATAGACATATAGACAGATAAACAGATAGACATAAATTATATAGATAGATATATAGATATATAGATAGATAGATAGATAGACAAATAGATAGACAGACAGATTGATAGATAGATAGACAAATTAATAGAGAGATACATAGATAAACTGAAAGGAAGATAGACAGATAAAAATATAGTTAGATAGACAGATAAACATATAAACATATACAAAGATTGAGAGATAGATAGATTGATTGATAAACTGAAAGGAAGATAGGTAGATATATAGATAGACAAATAGTCAAATTGATAGATAGATAGAAATACAAATATATGCATAGACAGATAGATAGATAGATAGAAATACAAATATATGCATAGACAGATAGATAGATAGATAGATTAATAGTTAGATAGACTGATAGAAAGATATACAGATAGACTTATAGATAGTTAGAGAAATAGATACATAAATGAATAAACATAATGATAAAAAAACAAAAAGACATACATACATATAGATATATAGATAGATTGATAGACAGGTAGATAGATAGATCGATAGACAAATAGATAATTAGATAGATAGACATATTGATTTACAAATTATTAGATAGACATTTAGATAGATAGATAGATAGACATATATAAATATAGTTCGATAGATTGAGAGACATATTGACATATAGAAAGATACAGACATAGATAGATTGATAGATTAATATTTAAAAAGATAAATAGATAGACAAATAGACAATATATAAAAAAATAGATTGACATATAGACAAATAGATAAAAATGCAAATATATAGATAGCTAGTAAGAATGGTAGATACACACATAGATAGAATGATAAATAGATATATAGATAGATAAATAGATAGACATATAGATAGATATATAGATAAATATATAGATTGATAGATAAACATTTTGACATATAGACATATAGATAGTTAGGGAGATATTCATTTTGTCAGATAGATAAATAAACAAATAGATAGATAAAAAATAGGTAGATAATAAGATAGAGATAAAAATAGATAGGTAGATAGATAGATAGATAGATAGATATGTAGATAGACAAATAGAAAAATAGATAGATAGACTGATGACTGGTAAACTAATCGATAGAAACATTAAAAAATAGTTAGACAGATATGTAGATATAAAGTTGGATAGTTAGATAGATAGATAAATAGACACATATACAAATACATAGATTTACATATTTATAGATTAAAAGAAATAAAGATAGATAGATAAATATATAGATTGATAGAAAGATTAACACAAAGACAAATAGACAGACAGATAGATACAAAATAAATAAATAGATAGATAGATATAGAAAAATAACAATACACAGTTAGATAGATAGATAGATAAATAGACATATAAACAAAAAGATAGATAGATAGATATATAGATTAACATAGTGATAGATTGACAATTAAATAGATATAGATACACAAACTGATAGATAGATAGATAGGTAGAAAGTGAGATAACCATAGAAATACACAGACATATAAACAAAAAGATATATAAACAGATTGACATAGGCATAGGCATATATATATAGATAGATAAGTAGAAAAACATATATATAGATAGATTCATAAACAAATAGTCAAAAATAAAAATAGAGACATAGGCATATAAATAGATAGACAGATATATGTATACACATATCAATAAAAAGAAAGATAGTAATATATATAGATAGATTGATACATGGATTAAAGATAGACAAATAGATAGTTAGATAGATAGACATATAGATATATAGACAGAAAGATAAATAGACAGATAGATATATATATATATATATATAAAATACAGAGTTAGACATATAGAAAGATAGATTAATTGAATGATAGGCACATAGACACCTTGAAAGATGGGTAGATAGGAAGATAGACTTATATAAAGATAGACAAATAAATAGATAAATAGAATAACATACAGACAAATAGAATAACATATAAAATGATAGAAAGATAGTTAAACATACAGATAGATTGATAGAAAGATAGATATATATATAAAAAGATATATAGATTGATAAAAAGATTGACAAATAGAAACATAAATAGATTGATAGATAAAAAAATAGGCAAATAGGCATATAAACAAATAGATAGATACAGACAAAGTACAATGATTGTAATATAGTCAAATCAAAAACTAGACAAATAGTTCGATAGTTAAATAGATAGATAGGTAGATAGATAGATAGGTAGCTATCTAGATATATAGATAGCTAGACAAATATATAAATATACATAAAGAAAGATAGATATATAAATAGATAGATAGATAGGTAGATTAAGAGAAAGAAAGATAGAACTATAGACAAATATATAGATAGATAAACATATAGGCATGTAGACAAATAGATAAAAAGAAATATCGATAGATAGATAGATAGACTAATAGACTATTAGATAATAGATAAATAGATAGACTGATAGATAGTTAGATAGTTATAGAGTAAGATATTTAGATAGACTGACAGATAGCTAGAGAGATTCATTGATTGAAAAATTAACACATTGATAGATAGAAAAATAGTTAGATAGATAAATAGAAAAAAAGATAAACTGATTGACCTGTAAAAAAATATACATAAAGATAGATAAATAAATAAATAAATAGATAGATAGATAGACAAATAATAATATAGGTAGGTAGGTAGATAGATAGATAGATAAACATATAAATAGATAGCCATATAGATGAATAGATTGATAGATAAAAAAATACATAGATAGATAGATATATAGACAAATTGATAGAAAGATAGATAGACAAACAAATATATAGATAAATAGACATATAGACTGATAGTCATATTGGTAGATAGATAGATAAAAAGAAATATGAAGAAATACATAGATAGATAAATAGAATAGATAGATCAATAGATAAATAGACAAATAGATAGATATATAAACAGATAGATAGATAGATAAACAAATTAACATATACTCAGATAGATAGATAGATATATATATATATATTTATAGACAGTTAGAGAGATAGAAAGATATACAGATAGATAGAAAGATAGATATATAGATAGAAAAAAAAAGATATATAGATAGATACATAGTCATATAGATAGATAGATTGATATATAGATAGATAGATAGACAAATAGATATTTAGATAGGAAGATATACACATTAACTAATAGATTAGTAAAAATAAAGATAATTAGATAGTTAGATAGATAAGTAGATAGAAAGTTAGATATTTACATAGATAGTATTATAGGCATATAGACATTTAGAAAGATTGTAAGATAGAAAGATAGATAGATCCATAGAATGAAAGATAGTTAGATAGATATATATACAAATAGATAGATAGATAGTTATATAGATAGATAGATATACATATAGGCATTAGACATATTTGTAAATAGTAAGATAAGAAGTTAGATAGATAGCTAGATAGATAGTAAAATAGAGATTTATATCTTTGACATATAGACAAATAGATAGGTAGTTAGTTAGAGAGATTGACAAAATAGATAGTCGAATAGATATATAGATACATAGACATATAGATAGTCATATATATAGATTGAAAAATAGATAGAAAAAAGATTGATACATTGATAGATAGCCAAATAGATAGATAGATTGAGAGGTAAATAAGTAAATTGGTAGATAAATAGATATACAGATAGAGATATATAGATAGATAGATAGATCCATATATAGATAGATAGATCAACATATTATTAGACACATGGATAGACAGATAGATATATATATATATATTTATATACACATATTGGTAGATAAATAGATAGATATATAGATAGATAAATAGACAGATTAACTGAAAGCCTGATAGATTAAAAGCCAATTAGATAGTTAGAAAGATAGTCAAATAGAAAGATAGATAGTGATACAAATAGATAGATTGATATATAGACATTTAGAAAAATAGATAGATAGATGGATAGTTAAAGAGATAGACATATAGATAGATAGATACTTATTGATAGATAGACATACACATAAATAGATAAAGAGATAAACAAATAAAGAGATAAAAAAATAGGCAGATAGAGAGATAGATAGATAGACACTTAAATAGATAGCAAGATAGATAAATAGTAAGATAGATAGATAGGCAGATAAATAGATAAATAGATATAGATATATATATATAAGGATAGAAAGATTGGTAGATAAAAGATAAAGAGATTGATATATTGATAGGAAAGATAGATAGATAGATAGATAGATAGATAAAAAGATAGACAAATAGGCATATAGATTGATATATCCATAGATATTTTGATAGATTTTTAAATATAAAGACAAATAGATAGAATGATTGAATGATAGATAGATAAAAAGATTGACAAGTAGGCAGATAGACAGAAAGATAGTTAGAGATAAAAATAAATACAAATATTGATATTAATATAGTTACATAAATAGATAGAATGACATATAAACATTTCGTAATAAAATATATATATAAATATAGATAGTTAAATAAATAGACAAATCGATAAATAAACATATAGATAGATACACAGATATACATATAGAGAGATAGATAATTATATAGTCAGATTCATAATAAGTTTTATAGACTGATAGACCAAAAAAAAGATAGACAAATAGATATATAGATCGAAAGATATATAGATAGATAGATAGAAAGATATATAGATAGATAGATAGAAAGATATATAGATAGATAGATAGACAAATAGATAGATACGTAGAAAGATAGATAGTTAGATAGATAGGAAAATAAATAGATAGATAGATATATATATATATATATATATACAGATAGATAAAAAGAAAGATAGACAAATAGCTCGATAGATAGATATATATATTGATAGATAGATATACAGATAGACAGATTTATAGAATAACAAATTGATAGATAGATATATATACAAATAGATAGATGATAGATATAAAAATATAGAGATATATAGATCGATAGAAAGATAGACATATAGATATATATATATATATAGATAAAATAATAGACTAAAAGATAGAAAATTAATTAGATATTTAGATAGATAAAGAGAAATAAAAATACATCGATAGTTAGATAGATAGATATATAGATTAATAAAAAAATTACTAGATAGATAGATAGATAGACATATAGACATATAGATATATAATCATATAGATAGATAGATAGATTGATTGATAGATAGACACACAAAAAGTTAGATAGAAAGACAAATAGACAGACACTTACAAAGATGTACAGATAGAAAGATAAATAGATAGATAAATAGAAGGATAAACAGAAAAATAGATAGATAAATAGATAAATACACAAATAGACAGATATACAAATTGATAGATAGATAGGCGGATAGATAGGTAGTTCAAAAAACTAATAAATAGAAAGCTAGTTAGATAGATATTCATATAGAGATATAGATAGTTAGAATGTTAGATATTTAGATAGATAAACAAATAGATAGATAATGATATAGTTAGTTAGATAGAAAGATAGACAGATAGATAGAAAGATAGACAGATAGATAGATAGACATATAGATTGATATATAGATAGACATATAGATTAATTGATAAATAGACATATAGGTAGATAAACAAATAAATATATTGAATGACAAAAGGATAGATAGACTGATATATAGATTGATTGATTGATCAATAGATTGATATACAGATAGACAAATAGATAGATAGACATATAGATAGATATTTAAAAAAAATAGACTTATAGATAAATAGATAAATAAATAGATAAAAAGACATATAGACATATAGACAGAGAAATAGATAGCAGATAGACAAATTGACAGATAGTCAGATAGATTGTTATGAAGATAGATAGATATACAAATAGATAGATATACAAATAGATAGAATGATAGGTAGATACTTAAATAGATAGATAGACTAATAGACAAATTGACATATAGACAAATAGACATATAAAAATATATTATTAAATAGATATAAAGATAGGCATATAGAGATATAGACTAATAAACTAATACACAGAAAGATAGTTATTTAGTTAGACATACAGGGTGATAGATAGTTAGATGGTTAGATACTATGATACATCAACAAATATATAAATAGTTAGATAGATAGACAGGTTGAAAGATAGATATTTAGACAGATGGAATATCGATAGATAGACAAATAGATTGATATTGAAATAGATAGATAGATAGATAGAATGCTATATAGATAGATAGTTAGACAGATAGATAGATAGACACATAAACAGATAGACAAATAGATAGATAGATAGCCAAATAAATAGATAGATATAAAGGCAGATAGATAGATTATTAGATTGACATATAGAGAGATAGAGATACTTAGATAGATATATAGATAGATAGATAGATAATAGACTGATAGACAAATTAATAGATAGATAGATATACACATAAAAATATAGATTGATAGGCATATAAAAAGATAAATAGATAGATATATAGACAAATTGAAAAATAGAAAGAAAAATAGATAGATAGATAGATAGATATATTTAGGTAGATAGAAAGAATGATCGACTAGTAGACTAATAGATTGAAATATATTTAGACCATTAGAGAAATAGATAAATAGAAAGATATATAGTTAGTTAGATACATAGGTTTATAGATAGACAAATATTTAGATATAAAATAGATAGATAGATTGATTGATAGATTGATAGATATACAGATAGATTACTAGACATATAGACAAATGATACTTAGATAGTAAGATATCTTGATAAATAGTGATAGAGATAGATAGATAGATAGACAGATAGGCAAAGAGTCATATAGATAGATAGAGAGATATATATTTTGACAGATAGATATATATAGTGAGATAGATAGAATATAAATAGACTCGTAGACAAATATATAAATAGAGATATAGACAAATAGACAAGTAGACAAATAGACAAATAGAGAGAAAGATAGATTGATAGATAGACAAAAAAGATATATAGATAGATATATAGACATTTAGATAGATAGATATATAGGTAGATAGGTAGATAGAATGATAGACAGATAGAAAGATAGATAGATTGATATAGAGATATATATTTAAATAGAAAGTTGTATAGTCAGATAGATAGAAAGATAGATAAACTATTAAACATAATAACAAATAGATAGATAAACAAGTAAAATGGATATATGGATTGATTGCTACCTAGTTAGACATAATTACTAACAGATTGATAGATATAAAGATAATAGATAGTTAGACATATAGTCTGATTGATTGATATATAAAAAGATAATATGATAGTTAGACAGATATATAGATAGAAGATAAATATTTAGATAGTTAGATAGATTTATAGATATATAGAAACATAGATAGACAGATAGAATGATAGACAAATAGATAGATCGACACACTGATAGAAAGATTGACAAAGAAATATATACATATGTAGATAGAAAGATAAGAAAATTGGCAGATATATAGATTGATAGACAGACAAATAGATAGATAGATACATATATTGATTGATTGATAAAAAAATAGATAGATAGATAGATACACATATAGTTAGATAGATATATAGACAGATAAATTGATATATAAATAGTTAGATAGATAGATTGATTGACTGATAGACATACAGATAAATAGAAAGATAGATACACATAAAAATAGATAGATAAATAGATGGATAGACAGACAGATAGATATACAAATTAAAAGATAGATTAATATAAATATAGATAATTAGATAGACAGAAAGATAGACAAAAAGATAGACAGATAGATATACAGATAAAAAAATAGATATATAAACAGATAGATAGACAGATTGATAGATAGTTGGATAGACCGACAAATAGATAGAAAGGTAGATAGATACATAAATAGATAGTTAGATAGATAGATTAAGAAATAGATAGATAGATGGTTAGTTATACAAAAAAAAAATTTA
>JAREIK010002928.1:115725-135695 GCA_029783825.1 Sapria himalayana
ATCTTTCTATCTAGCTATCTATCTGTCTATCTATCTGACTATATATCTATCTATCTGGCAATCTATCTCTCTATTTATCTATATGCATATATATTTAATTATCTATCAATCAAACAATCAATCTATCTATCTATATATCTTTCTACCTATCCATATATCTATCAATTTATCTAAATATATATAAATTTTATATATCTATCTATATCTACTTTCTATTGATCTAACTATCTATCTATATATTTTTTTATTTCTCTATAGCTATCAAACTTTCTAATTATATCTATATATATATATATATATATATATATATATATATATATATATTATATATATCTATCTATCTATCTACCTGTCTATCAATTTATCTATCTTTATGTCTATCTATATATCTATCTATCTATATATCTATCAGTCTATCTATCTATCTATATGTCAATATGTATATATAGACTAATATATATTATATAAGATATATATATATATATATATATATATTATATCTATATATATCTATTATATTTATTATTTATTTATGTATATTTTTATTTATCTATCTATATATCTATCTATGTATCTATCTATATCAATCTATCTATCTACCAATCTACTTATCTATCTATCTTTCTTTCTTTCTTTCTTCCTATATTTCTATCTTTTTGTCTAACTGTTTATCTATATATGTGTCTATCTATATATCTATCTATATGTTTTTTAGTTTAGTTGTCTTTCTTTCTATATATCTATCTATCTTTCTATTTATCTATCTAACTATCAATCCATTTATCTATCTAATTATCTATTTATCTATCTAACTTTATATCTATTTGAATGTCTATCTATCTGTCTGTCTATCTATCTATCTATCTAGTCTCTATCTATCTATCTATCTTTCTTTCTTTCTCTTTGTCTGTCTATCTTAATATTATATGTCTGTATAATTATCTATAAATCAATTAATCTATCTATCTTTTTTTCTTTCTATATGTCTGTTTATTTATTTATCTATCTAGCTAGCTATCTATCTGTCTATTTATTTATCTACCTATCTATATATCTACCTATCTACCTATCTATCTATCTATCTGTGAATCTATCTATTTGTCTATGTGCCTATTTGTCTATCTATCTATATTTCTATCTATTTATTTGTCTTTATGTCTATATATATTTATTTTTATATATCCATTTATTTATATATCTATCTATCTATCTATCTTACTATCTATCTATTTGTATGTCTATCTATCTCTCTATCTATATATTTATATATCTATTTGTCTATTTATCTATCTTTTTATCTACAATCTATTTATCTCTCTATTTATCTATCTATCTTTCTATCACCTCTTTATATATCTATCTATCTATCTACGTGTCTATCTATCTATCTACTAATCTATCTATCTGCATATCTGTCTATCTATCTATATATCCAACTAACTTTCTATCTATTTGAATATCTATCTTTCTATATTTCTATCTGTCTATCTGTCTATCTGTCTGTCTATCCATCTATCTACCTATCTATTTATCAACCTATCTACCTATCTATTTGAATATCTATCTATCAGTCTAATATTCTATATGTTTATTTAAATAATTGTCTATCTATCTATATATTAATCAATCTATCTGTTGATCTATGTATCCATCTATCTTTGGTCTTTCTTTATATCCATATTTCTTTATTTATATCTATATTTCTATTTATATATTTATCTAAATTTCTATTTTTTAACTAACTATCTATCTATTATTTATCTATCTATCTATATTGCTATCTATATATCTATGTACCTATTTATAAATCTATCTATCTATATTTTTGTCTATCTATTTATCTATCTAATTATCTATTTATATATTTATCTATATAATTATCTATCTATCAAATAATATATTTATCTATATGTCTATCTATCAATCAATATATCTATATATATATCTATCACTTTGTCTAACTAACTATGTAACTATATATTTAGCTATCTACCTATCATTTTATTTATCTATCTACCTATCTGAATTGCCTAGTTATCTACTGATATTGCTATCTATTTATCTATCTGACTATCTGTCTATTTGCATTTATATCTGTCTATCAAGTTGTCTATCTATCTATCTTTTTATCTATTGGTCTATCTATCTAGCTATCTATCTATTTATCTAAAATATATCTATTTATCTATCTATCTATCTCTCTTTCTTTATCTCTTTCTTTCTTTCTTTCTATCTATATATCTATCTTTCTATCTATCAATCTACTTATAAAACTATTTATCTATCAATTTATCTATATATATATTTATCTATCTATCTAACTATCTAACTAACTATCTGTTTGTCTGTCTATATATCTATCTATCTATCATCTATCTACTATATATATATATATATATATATCTATGTATATTTTTATATATAATATCTATACATATATCTATCTTTCTATCTATTTCTATCTATCTACATATTTCCCTATCTATCAATTTATCTATTTATCTATCTGTCTGTGTCTATCTGTCTATCTATCTATATATTTGTCTTTCTTTATATATATCGATCTTTCTATCTATCTATGTGTATGTATCTTTCTATCCATATATATGTCTACCTATATATATATATATATATCTCTCTCTCTCTCTTTCGAAATATCTTTCTATCTATCTATCTAGTTACCAATCAATATATTTATTTATCTATCTTGATATATATCTATCTATCTTCTTTTCTAGTTATCTATCTATCTACTTATATATCTATAAACCAATCTAGATTTATACCTACCTATCTATCTATATATCTATCTATCTGTCTAACTATGTATTATCTATATATATGTTTATCTATATAGTTGTATAAATCTCTACCTACCTATCTATCTATCTGTCTATATGTCTAATTGTTGATATGTTTAGCTATCTAGTTGTCTATCTAATATGTATATATATATCTTTCTATCTATCTGTCTATTTGTAAGTCTATTAACTTGTCTATCTATTTATATATCGATCTATCTATCTATCAATCTATCTATATATCTATGTATCTATCTATCTAACTATATATATATATATCTATCTTTCTAATATGTAATTATCTATCTATCTGTTTGTCTGTCTGTCTATCTATCTACTATATATATATATATATATATATATATGTATGTATGTATGTATGTTTCTATATATCTATTTATACATATATCTATCTTTCTATCTATATCTATCTGTCTATCTTCCTATCTATAAATCTATCTATTTATCTATCTAACTATGTGTCTATCTCTCTATCTATCTATATGTTTGTCTATTTATTTGTTCTTTATATATATCTATCTTTCTATCTTTTTGGATGCCTATCTATCTATCTATATATATGTATACATATATATATATATATATATATATATATATATATATCTATATATATCTATCTATCTATCTCTCTATCTATCTCTCTATCTAAATATCTTTCTATCAATCTATTTATTTATTTATCTATCTTGCTATCTATCTATCTATCTTCTTATCTATTTATCAATCTATCTACCTATATATCTATAAACCTATCTACATTTCTACTTACCTACCTATCTATCTATTTATCTATTTATCTATCTATCTGTCTATCTATCTATCTATCTATCTATCTATATGTTTATCTATATAGTTGTATAACTCTTAACCTATCTATCTGTCTATCTATCCTTTTGTTTATATGTCTATCTATCTAGTTGTCTATCTAATATGTATACATATATATTTTTATTTATCTGTCTATTTGTAGGTCTATCTACATGTCTATTTATTTATATATCTATCTATCTATATATCTATATATCTATATATCTATATATCTATCTATCTAAATATATATCTATCTATCTATTTATCTATCTAATATTTAATTATCTATCTATCTTTCTTTCTTTCTATATATCTATCTACTTATTTATCTAATTATCCATTTATCTATCTATCTATTTGTTTGTTCGTTAGTCTATCAATCTATCTATATATCTGTTTGTCTGTCTGTTTATCTATCTATCTATCTATCTGTATGTTTATTTATCTATCTATCTATCATTCTATCAATCAATCAATCTATCTATGTATCTATATCACTTTCTATCTATCAATCTAACTATATTTCTATCTGTCTATCTGTCTATATCTCTATATGACTTTCTATTTAGTTGTTTATATATATATATAAAATTATGTATCTTTCTTTCTATCTAATTATGACGCTATCTATCTGCCATGGCATTCAAATGCTGAGTCAAGACATTCATTCTTCTAGCAGAAGCACACCTTATAGAAAGGAAAAAGTCCTAAAGGACCGTCTTCCTCTATTAGTAATGGATATTAAGTGATAGCAGACCAGACCTTCTTTCACCATCGGGAAAAATCATCAAGGTCTATCTATCTGTCTGTCTACACACACACACTGACACACACACACTGACACACACACACATATATATATATCTTTCTATCTATTTCTATCAATTAATCTATCTATATTTATATCTATCTATTTTTATATCTATCTTTCTTTCTTTCTTTCAATCTATTTATCTATCTATCTATCTATATGACTATTTATTTATTTATCTATATATATATATATATCTATCTATCTACCTATATATCTATTTATTTATGCATCTGTCTATCTTACCATGTGTCTATATATCAATTTGTCTATTTGTCTATCTAACTATCTATCTATTTTTCTATTTGTCTATCATTATAACTATCTTTTTGTCTTTCTATCTATCTATCTATATTTCTATTTGTTTAGATGTCTATCTGCCTATCTATCTAACTATATATTATTCTATCTTTCTTTATGTCTATCTGTCTGTCTTTTTGTCTATCTTTCTATCTATTTGTTTCTCTATCTTTTTATATATACCTCTCTATCTATCTTTTTATCTCTTTAACTATCTATCTATCTATTTGTCTTTATATCTATGTGTCTATTTATCTATCTATCTATTTATCTATCTATCTAAATATCTTTATATCTATCTATTTGACTATATATTATCTATCTATCTATATATATTTATCTATCTGTTTGTCTATTTATCATAGTATCTGTGTATCTATCTATCTATCTAGCTACCTATTTGTTTATCTATCTATCTTTTTGTTTATCTGTCTATATATTTGTTTGTCTATCTACATGTATGTCTTTTTATCTATCTATTTATTTATTTATCTCTATCTATCTATCTATCTATTTATCTTTCAATCTTTCTCTCTCTCTATTTATCTATCTATATATTTTTTTGTCTATCTATTTATCTATTTATCTAACTAACTAACCAACTATCTATCTGTCTATATATCTATAAATAAATATATATTATTTATTTTATTTATATTTTTATCTTTATATCTATTTATATACTTATCTATCTATCTATCTTACTTTAAGAAAAAGCCCAGGTAGCTAAAGATTAATCTCTATCTCTATAAAATTTTTTCATCGCTAAAATAGAATAACATCAGAATAATGATGAAAATTATTTCAAGATAAAGTGCTCGTCATAAAATATTAATGAGAAAAAATAATTTTCTACAAATTTTTTAAAGATGGAAATTCCCTAGCTAATTATTTTTTTTTCTTGCTAATTTTTATCATAATTAAGAATAGTAATTAATATTTATTGACTCAATATATATAGATAATTCCCTACCTAAATTAGCGATTAAAAATTCTCTAGATATTTTCATTCCCAAGCTATTTTCATAATTTATTTTACAAAAAATGTATTACATCTTTTTATATTTTTATATTAATTGAATAAAAACATATACTATAAATAATTTTTTATAGTTAACAACAAGAAAAAGTAGTTTAGAAATTATTATGATACAATTATAACATAATTAAAACTAAAACATAACATAGGTATATAATTATTTAAAACAAAATTATCATCCTCATCATTAGCTGAAGCATTTGTGCTAGGATCTCCTGCATGGTTTCTCTGCTGGAACAATGTGTCCTATCTGTCTCATAAAGGCTGCTAACTCTGATTCCATATAACACTTCTATTGTTGTTTTGCATCTGATACTGCTCAGAAAAATTATTTTAAACTTCCTCGACAACATTATTATCAACACTAAAATCATGAATTAAAGCTACAAAATTATAAACTAATGAAATGCACACTCTAAAAACAAAACAAAAGCAAACAAACATGAAATAAAATATTACATAATTTCTAGATGCATTGTATGACCAGATCTAGCAACTAAAGCATCTACCTCAAGTTTATTTTCCAATTTCAAGCACTTTACTAATACCTTTTCATTATTTTCAAGGGTTGCTACTGCATATATGAAATAGTTATGAAAAAATAAACAAGAGAGAAAACTAATAAAAGAAATAACAAACCAAAAAACTATTTAAATAATATAGTGTAGCCAGAAGAAGTTATTAGAAACAACTAAAACAATGAGAACCAGTATTCAATGAGAAATCGAATCATGCTATTTTTCCCGGAGATGAGTTCCTAAGTCCGAGTCCAACACCATCTTTTTTTCTTTAGTATTAAGGATCAAGACACTCGCTGGAGCCTCCAAGCATGCGACACCGACCCCATCAACTAACTCATTTTATTATTCAGAGACACCACACTTGTGTGTCCCATGTTTTCATAATGAAGATGAATATTTCTTCACCATATCAAACAGCTCAAACCTAGCAAAACGAGATGATTTCATCAATTGAATAGATACATAAAATGATACACATACTGATTATCAACTTGTTTTTTTAAAACAATAATACTAGCACATGAAAACAATAGACACCCATTGTAAGGTGAACTACAACGGAAAGCAGCAAAATCAAATGAGAATCAGATGAAAAATAATTGGAGCAAAATGGAAGAAAAAGAAGGGAGCTTTGCCTATCCATCATGCACACTTGTTGTTGTAGTTGAGCAACCAGCACCATCATTAAAACTACCACCTTAATAAACAAGCAAACACCAGCAACAAGCACCACAACTAGGAGGTGGGCTACACCAATTTATGTTCGCTCACAATAAAGAAAGCTATATGGCATTCTTCTGGTCTCATATGGCTCTCCTCTCCTTGGTGTAGGCTCAAACTACATCTATTTTAAGGCTCAAACTGCATAAATTTAAAGGTACAAACAGTATCAACACAACCACAAAAACTATCATTTCACGGCATAAACATTTTAAAAAACAAAAGCAAAATCAAAAACAAGATCAAAATCAAAAACTTTTTGATAATGGCCCCAATTGTAGCCATCCATTACAAGCTGGTGAGCTTGAGCAATAAGCTATAGATTGTTTGTTTGGTTAAACTAGTCAGAGATGTTTTATAGTAGAAGGATGGCAAGAGTTGAGGTGAAAGAAAAGCACAAGTGGGTGTAATTTCAGACTCGACCAAGGAAGTCAAGAGAAAATAATCAAACAGATCGGTGAAAAACTTCCAGACGTTAGCATTGTCATACTTCTGTAGGCACTCATCATAAAATCCATAAAATTTAGTGATATGCTGACTTTTGTGATTTCCCCTTAGGATTGTGATCTACTATGGATAGTGCACTTTAAGAGCCACTAGGAGTGAGACTATCTCGACTGAATAATATCCAAGATCAACATAATCTTATATCCAACTCAATTTTGAGATGACACACTTTTTTTAATGAAAGAAAAGAATCATTGGTTAGGTTAGTCAGCTAACACAGAACAAAACCAGAATCAAGAATAATAATGCCACATAATAAATCTTTTCTTGTTTAGCGACACATTGGCAGAAATCATGTGCCAGCAAGTTGCTAACTATTCCTTTTTAATTAAGTGAGAAGATAAGAGCTTTGAGACTGCAAATCTTATGAAAGACGTGCATTAATGTAGATCTTTCAACTTATCATCACATATTATTCTCCCCCTATCTCATTAATCATTTAAAAAACAAGAATATTTAATGATTAATTGAAATTAAAGAATAACACCATGGATTCTCATTGGGGGGAGGTGAAGACGATGGATGTTGGCATACATGTAGATTATTTCCTTTTATATAGTCTCACATCTTCTTTACAACATTAGAACGAGATAATGTATGTTTACTTGTACCAAAAAATTTTATGAGAGAGTATGAAAGAGGAACAGGTAGCCAAAAATCTAGAAGTTTTCTTCTTCTCTTGTTTTTCTCTGTGCTTTGATTTACATCTAAAGATATGAAGCAATAATATTTATTTTGACACATTACAAATTGACTTCACCATGACATATTTAACCATGAAAAATTTTTACCTATCTCATCTTCTTCTTCTCTTTTCTTTGATTCCTTGTTCTTTAATAAACAAAAACCAAAACAATTCAAAAATAATTCTTAAACAAAAGTTTCATGGTTATAATAAAAACATAACATATTTTCATCATCATTTAAAATAAAATCATCCTCATAATTAGCTGGTGCATTAGTGCTAGCCTCTCCTACATGGTTTCACTACTAGAACTAAGAATGCTATCTATTATGTCAAGCTGTAACTAAGACACCATATAGGACATCTGTTGTTGCTTAACAATCTTATTTTCTTTCATCTCATCATTCACTTCTTTCATTTCATGTATTTCTTTCTTTAAATGAGTAATCTACTTATTTTCTCTTCTTTCATTTCCTGCATGTTTTCCTTCAATTGAGTAATCTGCTCAACCTTCTCTTTCATTTCTATCTCCATAACTTCAAAATATTCATTTGTTTTCATTACTTGTTATTCAACCGCCTCATCCACCACCACTATGACAGAGGAATTAGAAGCATGACTACTACAACAAAATGCCACTCCCTTCAAGTAGATGCCATATACTTGATGCTTCTTCTGACCTCTTATAGTCTTCAAATAGAT
The DNA here is from genome assembly GCA_029783825.1 of Sapria himalayana. Taxonomy (NCBI): domain Eukaryota; kingdom Viridiplantae; phylum Streptophyta; class Magnoliopsida; order Malpighiales; family Rafflesiaceae; genus Sapria; species Sapria himalayana. Next base: position 124,643 of record JAREIK010002928.1, read on the forward strand.
ATGATCATAGTCAAGTGGTTGAAGATCCATAGAACTTTCAATTCGTTGAGAAGTAGCTATCACATGTTCCTCCATGAGATTTTCTGATAAAATAGTAAAAAAATACTATTCTAGATATACATAAAATAAATCTAATATTTTCATTCCACACAAACTTCAAAATTTACTGTATTATTCTAAAAGTTTATTAATATAATAGATTCTTACAGTAATCATCTGAGACTTGTTGTCAACAAATTGCACATCCACTTTCTTTACATGCATCTTTCTAAAAATCTCATAAAAATTGGAATCTCGGCCTAATTCTCCAGCCTAAAGTATGTATTTATTAAGTAAAAAAATTAACAAATGTTAGAAAATGTGAGCTAAAATAATTAAACCATGCATAGATTTGATTTATTTGGACTATTAGGCCAACTATTAAATATATTCATGTTTTAAACTTATAAATTGTACCAAATCTCGAGCACACTTAATGCTTGATTTTAACCCTCCTATGTGGCGAGACATTATTGTACCTATTCCAGCTACCTTAGTCCATTAGTTTTTGATAGCTATCTCTGATTTTTTTTTTCACACTAGCTCATGCCAATACTTAAGCCACTCGGGCCACTCATTCTTGGGTATAAATTTAGGCCTATCTTTTAGAATCTTTAATTTTTGAACAAAATCTAAGTACTATTCAGTAGTTTTGCTCTCCAACAATGACTTTATTTGTCCATTAAATTTGGGTACCATGTGCACTTATTTGATATCTATATATAGAAAACTCAAAAATTAACTATATTAATAATGACATAATTATTCAATACTTAAATAATAAGCAACATAATAGGTAACTAATGATAATTAATTTTCAATGCTTTTGTTTATTTCTTATTACCTGAAAGTGATTAAAGTTAGTCTCTCTTGTTGAATAAGAAACTTTCTTCCATGAGAATGCTTTAGAATCAACCATTTTCTTGAAAGACTTTATAATTATAGCCGGATACTTGTGTAAATGGAATGAAACTATAAAAATATAAAAATAACATTGAAAACAAGCAAATCATAACTATATATAAAAACAAAACCACTAACAAGAACATCATAATTTTAATTTAAGTAATATTTACATATTTCTTATACCTCCCATCCACAATCTCTATAACTAACTTAGCACTGCATGGAGAGGAAGACATAGTATTTGATGAAGTCGATGGTATTGTAAATGGGAGAACTATTTGTGTAAAATGTGGTGTAGAAGATGGTGATAGATCAAAAGTGTGTGCAAGAGGGACAATGGGTGGTGGCCTTATATCTGATAAAGGTGATGGAAAAGGTGTTAATGATGGTGATGGTGATGATGATGATGATGTTGAAGTTTGGATATAGTGGGTATAAGATGGTACTGATTATACAACATAGAACAAATAATAGAGATATAATAAATATCAGTAATGGATTTCAACAAAATATAGAAAGTCTTTGAAACTATAATACTCTAATACAATTATAACAATTTAATTATTGGTATCACTATCATTCTATAATGGATCTTCTGACATTTCATCTGATTCTGATGAAAGTTCTAAATCATCTTCTGATAGAAAAAGGAACATCTTCAATTTCTATTTGGTCACCATTTTAGTCACATTAGCTTTCTGGATCTTCATCTACATGCACATGCTCAATATTATTTAAGTCATCTTCTGGAAATTCTTGTTCAAAAGCTAAGTTTGTACTTCTTTTTTGAGATGTTGGTACTTCAAAATTTGACCGAGCTTTAATTTAGCAAATAGGCCAACAGTCACTCTTATCATGAGATAAACTCAGATATGTACAATAATATACTTGAGTAGCTTGAACTGCCATAATAAATGGCTCATATCGATTAAATCTATGTTTATGGTTAACATCCACTAGCTTATAATCCGAATGAATCTTTGTACCCCCATTTTTTGTATGATCAAACCACTCACATCTTAAAAATACAATCTTGTTATTTTCAAGTATAGGATACTCCAACTCAATAACTTATATGGGTTAACCATTATAATCAATCTCATCTACATTATAACTTGAGCCTTTAATGCATACTCTACTATTCATAGTTACTTTAGAAGAATTGCGCCCTTTTGTGTCAAATTTATATTTATTGATAAAATACCCATGATAGGTTGCCACATATCTAAACAGACTTTTACTTAGATTCAGTATTAATATGTTGGAATCTCTATTTGAAGGATCATTTGTCTGTTGCATAAATTCAACAAATTATGTTAAATACTAAAAGACACTAATAAATCAAATAATTCATAAAATTAAAGCTTAAAAATTTTGACATAGTTCTTGAACTAATTTGAACATTCTGTTTCTAGCATAGAATTGACCTCATGGTTGGAAATGGTTGGTTGCCTATGTTTTAAATACTCAACATAAACACTACACAAATATATATGGAGGGAGAACAATGGATATCAAATTTTAATTAAATATATTTAGGACAAAATTAAACTATGATTAAAACTTCAATCATTTTGGGTATACATACTCAATAAATGGTGCAACCTTTTCACAAATAACTTAAACATAGCTCTAAGTTGTGTTGTACTCTTCATCTATCATACATCTTTTCTTTGCTCTTCCAAATGCTCTTCTATGGTGCTTGAAAATAGATAGATTGTCCAAAGATTCATCTTCTACCCGCACACAACCATCATCATTCTGCGGCACATTTCTATTCTTTGTATTGGCATGATCCTCAAAATAATAAGAACAAAAAGATGATGCTTTTTCTACTAAATATGCATTGCAAATTGAACCTTCAACTTTTGATTTGTTTCTATTATTCAATTTCAACTTACGAAGATATTTACAACTATTATGTTAGGTTTCAATTTAATCAAATAACAACATTAATGCTTGAAATAATAAAACATAGCTACTTATATTTAATTACCTCTCAAAAGGATACTCCCATCTGTATCTCACTAGGGCGACTATCCTTGCTTCATGTGCCGAATGGACTGATAAATACTCTTTTGAGTCATAAAAGTTGGGTGAGAATTTCCATTCAAGCTTACAAAGAATGAGAGGTAAGTCATTCTATAGTCTTGCCATGTCAGCTATTTTGATTGTAGTTGTAGTTAGATGTTTGAAGAACAAACTAAGTTCAGTAAAGACCTTCCAACCACTTAGAGAAAGTATTTCATGCAAATCAATTGGTATTAATCATTGCATAAATACATGATAGACATGACTTTTATTCCAAATAACTTAAAATTTTTCATATCCACACATCTGCCCATATTTGACAAATATCCATCAAGAAATTTCAAATTTTTAACTCATTCACACAATGTCTGTCTTGCCTTCATATCAAGTGTGTAACAAGCTTTAGGGTTTTTTTAAGCCTCATTTTGTTTGAATTTAGGATGCCGATAGTAATCATTCAACTCTATTCTTGATTTTAAAGTGTCTTTTGTTTTTTTATCTACATTAAGGACAGTATTGAAAACATTATCAAATACATTTTTTATATGCATTGCATCTAATTTAAAAAGAATTAAATTGGGCTTCCAATAGGGCAAGTCCCAAAAAATACTACATTTCATCTAGCTAAATATTTTGCATATTGGTCCATTAGTTCTAATAGCATCCATCTCGTGAATGAAGAACTGGTGCAACTATCATCACTATTTTGTTTTTTCAAAATGTAGTTTTATTTCTGTGGAATGGATGATTTGTAGGTAAAACCTTATGATGGTTATCAACCATGACTGTTTACCACTGAATTTGAGGGTAAATGCATTAAACTTTTTCTTGCAATATGGGCATGCAAATCATAGTGCAGTACTCCAACCAGACAATATTAAATAAGCAGGAAAATTACTAACCATCCACATAATGGCTACCCACATTATGATATTTTGCTTATTTGAGATGTCATATGTAATCACTCCAATATCTCACAAATGATTTAACTCTGCTATAAGAGGTTATATGAAAACATCCATAATGTCTTTTGAATTTTTTTTCCCTTGAACCAATTTTGACATAAACATATATTGCTACTTCATACACAACTATGGAGGCAAATTATAAGGTGTCACTATTATTGGTCATGTTGAATATTTGAAGGATTAAGCTTCTCACTTCTCAATAAAGATCAAAGACCAAAATTTCTACTCTAATTCAATTCAATCTTTGATTATTAAAATAAATAAGATATACAAAATTAATGGAATGAAGAGACAATTCCATGAACTCTTGGCTAATTAATTAATAAAGAAATCAAACATTAACAAAAACATATTTGGACTATAAAATATATCATACAAAGTATTCAACTAGAAAATATAGATGTGAAGTAAACTATAATTATAGATTTCTAGTTTTACTAATCTAGACTGATTAGGGATACAAAAAAATACAGACATTAACATTAACATAATTTGTGTAAAATTGCAATCAAAAGATTGTTTGGTAAAGAAAACTTACATACACATCAATTAATACCTAATCAATATGAAGGATGAGAACTTATTAATTTAGCAAAAATTATAGATATTTTCATCACTTATATATTTTTTTCAATTAAATATTAAAAAAAGATAAATTTTGGCAAGAGCAGCCCGAGAGGGCTATTTTTTACAGTGCCCAAATAGTTAACGAGTAACTCAACCAAATGGCCATATCACTTTTTTAAAAAGCTTCTAAATTAGGTTAATTAATTTCATCAAACAATTACATGGCTATATTTGCAAATAACTTAAAAAATCATTTAATATACTCATATTATAATTTTACACCAAGCCAAAAAGTTGCAAATATATAATGACAAAAAATAAAATGATACACATAAATACAAATAAAAAACTATACAAACATACACATGTGTGTGTGTGTGTGTCATATATCAAGAGTATAATCATTTGCACAAACAAATTTATTTACATATGCTAAATCAAAAATAGCTGAAAAGAAAAAAAATAAAAGGAAAACATACAAGAGTATCATATATCAAGAGTATTATATTATGCATTAATGATAATTTTTTTTTTGTTTATCATTAATTTTTTATTGCTAATTGTTGAATTTATAAAAAAATATACAACTAGAATAACATTAAATCTAAAATATCACACCTATATTAAAGATATTTTTTTCATATGGAGATTTATGATCAAATAAACAATTTTAATTAAAAAACTTTACTTTGATATATTGATTCTCAGTAATAATCTCAGAATCAACATTAGATTATAGTCAAATTGTTGAAAATCATTAGTTGATGATGTGTTACATCTTGTTTGATTTTTTTGTTTTTATTTAGCTGTACAATATTATTTTTGATCATTTCTAATTTGTTGTATGTGTGATAAAAAATTGGCAAGTGTTTTGTGTAAAGAAGTATATTAGTATGCATGTTTCATTGAAAACAAAAAAAAAATGAGCATGTAAAGTAAACATAGAGTGCACTAAAAAAACAACTTCACACGCATCACACATCTACTACAATGGATATATATACTATATGCACATTTTTTTAAAAAAAAAGAATGGTATACTCTATTACTAATCAAATTATCTATCATATTACTCATGTTAACATTATATAATGATGGAACAATTACTTATTATAAATGTATACACAAAATATGACACCATGCATGGCCAGTGTACTTTGAGAATGCATGCTATCTTGCTCTTCTTTGAATTTAAAAAATTATAGTACCTTACTCATCTTTTATTCTTGTTAGTGTTTTATTCGTCCTCTTTTACTATTATTCTTCAAATTTAAGAGCTAGCACACTTTCTTTGAATTGACATCCATTAAACATTAAAAAAATAATCATTAAAAGAAAAAAACATCACACTTCCGATTTTTCGTTAACACACAAGAACTCAACAAAAAAGCACAATTTAGATCACTACCAATTTTAAATTTACAAAAATCATTACTAATTTTTAAATAAATTATAATGAAAATAAACAAATAAAATACAGACAGAGAAAGAGATAGAGAAAAAAATGTTATTTGTTTGATATGTAGAGATGGCCACATGGGGGGAGAGATGAGTCATAGACAAAAAAAATATAAAACGAAATTATTTTATATTTAACCATAAATTATATTATTTCATAAATAAATACATTTATGGTTAATAATTAAAGAAATTTATAAGGTTATTTTTTATAATATTATTTATAAATTAATAAAATAAATTTCAATAATAAAAACTTAATTTATGGTTATAACAATTAAAAAAATAAATAATATTACTAATAACCATAAAAACAATTTATCGGTAATTAAATTTTCATATTATTTTATTTATTAAAAAACATATTATTTCATATAACCATTGATAAATTGTATAAATCTATAACAAATACACAATATATAACATCTCAATTAAAAAAAATAAATAACCAAGTAAATAATGAATAAGTGACATATCAATAATATTCAAACAAATAATAAAATAACTAACCATAAAAAATATATAATCATAACATTATCCAAAAAAATAAAATTAAAATTTAATTACTTAAAAATATAACTCATTAAAATAAGACTACAAATAAATCCATTAATAAAAAAAACAAAAGTTACCAAATTTGAACTTGTATATTACTATAACAAATGGTTTATCATATTGCACAATGTGCATGCATTATTGAGATAACTAATGATTTATCATATTACTATAATAAATGATTTATCAACTTATATATTTACTTAAAAATATCCCTCTATGATATTTTATTTCTTCATATGATATAAATTATAGAGATAATCTCTTGTGTATGCATACAAGCATCATATTGCACATAACTATTATCTTAGTTGCACATTTATATTAAAGTATAAACTTTTATATATAATGGCATATGATTATATAAATATACAAGTGTTTAGATATAATGTTGTGTTTAAATATTTTTATAAATGTTACATATATATAAATTAATATATGTAATACTTTTATGAATATAATATAGTATATATATCACATTTATATAAACATTATAAATATTATATATTTATATAAAAATTTATATGTTATATAAATGTTTACAAATATGTATAAACATTTTATATGTTATATAAATGGTATATAAAAAATTATATAAATAAATAGTTTTATGTAGATGTTGTATAAATATTTATAAACATTTATACATATGTGTGTGTGTGTGTGTAACATTATATTTTTATATAAACATATCAAAGTTTATATATAATGTAATATGTTTATATATATTAAAGTATAGACATTTATATATAATGTCATACGATAATATAAATGTATAAAAGTTTATATATAAAGTTATCTATTTATAATATTTTTGGAGACAATCAAAACAAAACCCATAAACATTGAGTTTGTTTTTTCTTTAATTGCAGAAGTAGAAAACATTAAGCATAATTATTTTTTCTTAAGTTACTGAAGCATAAAACAATATGCATACATTTAGTATTTGAAATCCATAAAACCTTAAAAAATTAAATAGTAAAAGAACAAAGTATACACTAACCATTTGTTGTTTCATTAATGGTGGAGAATAAAACTCATATTAGTGATGTGAAATTAGAAGAAAGAAAGAAGAAAAATTTGGGGAAAATTAAAAAAAAATCAAAACCGAATATTCAGTATAAACCAACCTTTGTCAGTGGCAATCAAATTGAGAGAGATAGAGAAATATATATAGTATTTTGAAGGAGAAGAGTAATAACAATCTTACCTGATAAAAGAAAGATGTAGGGCCTATAGGTTGCTCCCATATTCTTGTTTCAATCAATTAATCAATCATGCAATATATCTATCTATCTACATGTTTATCGATCTCTCTCTCTCTATCTCTCTATCTAGTTGTCTATATATCTATTTATCTATCTATTTATCTATCTATCTGTCTGTCTGTCTATAAATATGTCTATCAATCCGTATATAATCATGCCTTTAAATATATCCATCGATTTGTCTATTAATTTATGTAATAATATGTCTATTAATAGGGTGATTAATCTATCTATCAATATACCTATCAATCTAAATTCCAATCTGTCTATCAATTTGTCTATCAATCAATCTATCTATATATTTGTCTATCTATCTATCTATCTATCTATGTGTCTATCTATATGTTTGTCTATCTATCTATCTAAATTTTTGTCTATCTATCATTCTATCTATCTTTATAAAAATCTATCTATATATTTGTCTATCTTTCTTTCTATCTAACTATCATTTTACCTACCTACCTACCTACCTATTTGTATATTTATCTATCTATCTATCAATTTTCTATAATTTATCTTTCTATTTGCCTATCAATATATCATTCATTCTATCTATCTATCTATCTAAATATCTATCTATCTGTTTGTGTATTTATCTATTTGTTTGGTTTTTTGTTTATCTATTTATGAGTCTATCTATCTGTCGATCTTTTTGTATGTATATATGCCTATCTATTTGTCAATCAGCCTATCTGTCTATCTATCAGTCTATCTATTCATCTGTCTACCTCTTTATCTGCTCGAGTATCCGTATACTTGACTGTGTATATGCTAACTATCTATCTACCTAATTATTTGTCTACCTTGCTAGTTGTCTATCTATCTATCTGTCTGTGTGTCTATCTATTTGTCTGTCTATCTATCTGTTTGTCCATTTTTATATATCTCTTTATATTGTCTTATTTTCTATATGTCTGTTATCTATCTATTATTCTATTGATTTTTCTATCTCTAAGTCTGTCCGACTATTTGTCTATTTGTTTATCTGTCTATAAGTCTGTTAGTCTATTAGTTTGTCAGACTACTAGTCTATTAGCTTGTCAGTCTATCATTTAGTTTATTTGTCTATTTGACCATCTGTATATGTGCCTATGTGTCTAATTGTCTATCTTTTTATCATTCTCACTATCTATCTATCTCTATATCTCTTTATGTTTCTATCTCTCTATCTTTCTATTTCTCAATCTCTCTATCTCTCTATTTATCTATCTCTATATCACTATATCTTTCTCTCTCTATTTTCACTCTCTTTCTTTCTATCTCTCTACCTCACTATATCTTTACCTACTTACCTACCAAGCAAGCTACATACGTACCTAGCAATATGTCTATCTATCTATCTAACTACTTTTCTATCTATCTATCTAACTACTTTTCTATCTATCTATCTAACTACTTTTCTATCTATCTATCTATCTAACTTTCTTTCTATGAAAATTCATCTATCAGTCTCGTTATCTCTATGTCTCTTTGTCTTTCTCTCAATCAATCAATCTATCTATCTAACCATCTATTTGTCTATCATTCTATCTATATATCTATCTATCTCTGTCTATCTCTCTTTCTCTCTATATGTCTATATGTATATCTGTCTATCTGTCAATCTATGTATATGTCTATCTGTATATCTATCTATCTATCAGTCTATCTGTTTCTTTGTCTATCATTATATCTACCTATCTATATGTACATCTATTTATCTGCCGAACTATCTATCTGTATACTAGTCTATCTATCTATTTATCTATTTATCTGTCTATTTATCAAATTGTATATCTATATGTCTATCTATTTATTAATCTACTTGTCAATATGTCTATGTGTCTATAATCAATCATTATATTTGTATATCTGTCTAACTCTATATTTTTTTTAAATATATGTCTGTCTATTAGTCTATATATCTATATATTTATCTATTTATCTATTTATCTATTAGTCTATCTTTCTATTTGTCTATTATCTATCTGTCTATATTTCTATTTCTATTTCTGTTTATCTTTCTATATGTCTCACTGTAAACCCATCTATATATCAAGTTATATATCTGCTTATTTGTCTATCTGACTATATATCTATATGTTTATGTGTCTATTAGTCTATCTGTATAGTTTTACAAATCTATTTATTTATCTGCCTAAATGTTTATTTGTCTAATTAATTTATTTCTATATAAGTTTATCTACCTATCTATATATCGAAGTGTGTATTTGATTACCTGCCTATCTATGTATCAATTTTCCAATCTATTTATCTATCTTTTTGGCTATATATCTATTTGCCTATTTGTCTATTTGTCAATCTGCCTATATGTGTATCTGCCAATTTGTCTTTCTATCTATTTGTCTGTCTATTAGTCTATCAGTCTGTCAATCTATCTGTCTTTTAGACTATTATTCTATTAGTTTATTAGTTTGGTAGTCAATATATCTATCTATCTTTCTTTCTATATGTTTGTCTATCATCTATCTATCTATCTATCTGTGTATCAGTCTATTTCTCTATGTCTCTATCTATATATCTTTGTATATCTTTCTCTCTGTATATATCTATTTTTTATATCTATATCTCTTTATCTCTCTCTGTTTATATCTCTATCTCTTTATATCTCTATCTCTTTATATCTCTATCTCTTTATATCTCTATCTCTCTATTTCTCGATATCTCTTTATATCTATCTATCTTTCTCTCTATCTCTCTATCTCTCTACTTATCTATCTCTCTACTTATCTGTCTCTCCATCTCTCTACCTACTTACCTTCCTAACTACCTACCTACCTACCTAGCTATTTTTCTATCTATCTAAATGTTTTCTTATCTATATGTCGATCTATCTATTTGTCTATATGTCTATTCTCTATCTATCTAGCAATTAGTCTATTAGTCTATCAGACTCTCTGTTTAACTATGTGTCCCTTTGCCTCTTTGCCTATATTTTTGTCGATCACTTTATCTATCAATCTCTCAATCTCTCTCTGACTATCTGACTATTTGTCTATCTATCTATCTATCTATTTATCTATCTGTCTATCTGTCTATATGTCTATCTATCTATCTATCTATTATTCTATTTATCAATCAATCTATTTATTTATTTATCTATCTGTCTAACTATTTATCTATATATATCTCAATCTATCTATCTATCTATCATTATGTCTATTAATTTATAGGTCTATATGTTTATCTATCTATATGTCTAACTATCAATCTGTATATCTATTTATCAATTTATTTGTCTATCTATTAATCTGTCTGTCT
>JAREIK010002929.1:0-24664 GCA_029783825.1 Sapria himalayana
ATTAATAATTGTTTATTATTTTTTTATGATCATTATCATTATGTATACTAATAAAATAATTTATATCAAATTTATATGATTATTAATTATTATGATTATTAACTTCATATTGTATTCACTTTAAAAAAAAATTAAAAATTATTATATTTTCAAAGGTTATAACCTTCAAAATTGAGAAAAAAGTAACAAAATACTTTTTTTTATTTTTTAAATAAATCTATAACCACTAAATGACTAAATACTTAAATGACTAAACTCCTAATCCCCGGAGCTGCATAAATACTCAAACTTTAAATTAGAAAGAGTCTAAATAATAAATCAATAATTCTCATTTTTATTAGTATTATTATAATTGTAAATATTCATTTTAATTAATTTATGCAGTTTAATTTTAATGAAATATTAATTACAACATAAATTAATTACTGAGACAGATAGAAGTTTAAATAATTTAGTTTTCATCAAAAAATATATTGCTTATAAGAAAGAGGCATAAAAAAAATTTTAAAAATAAAAATTATTTTTTATTAATATATCTTATTTTGATTTTGAATCATTTAGATTTTACAATTATATTTTAATTTACATCATTCTTATTAATAGTAGTTTATTAGTTAATTTTTTGATCATTATTATAATATTATTAATAAAATTATTTATATTTAGTTTACATTATATAAAATTATATTTTTATTATAACTAAATATTATATTCACATTTAAAAAAATTAAAAATTATTATATTTCAAAGGTTATAACCTTCAAAAATTAAAAAAATGAAAATATTAAATTTTTTGTCTTTTCATTATTTAATTGAAAACTATAAATCACTAAAGGTCTAAACAATTAAATAACTAAACTTCTAAACAATAAAACACCTAAATACTTAAACCATTAAACCGGTATATCATGAATAATAAATAATAAATCTCAATTTTATTTGTATTCATTATAATTTTAAATATTCATTTTAATTATTTATTAGTTTATTATTATAGAATTATAAATTACAAAATAAATTATGAGTATGACTATATAATTTAAATAATTTATTTTTAAAACAAACATATAAACTTATTAAAAAAGCAAAACATTAAAAAAAATTATTATTTAGTAATATATTTTACTTTATTTTGAATAAATTTAGAGTTTGCAAATATATTTTAAATAATATCTAACTTATTAATAATAGTTTATTAAATTATTTTGATCATTATTATAATATCTAGCAATGTAATTATTTATATTGAATTTAAATGACTTATAATTATTAATATTATAACTTAAATTATATTTACATTTGAAAAAATTTTAAAAATTATTATATTTCAAATGTTATAAACTTTGAAAATGTGAAAAAATATCAAAAATAATTTTTTTTGTGATATCATTGTTTAAATAAAACCTATAAACCACTAAATGCCTAAAAACATAAATCACTAAACTTCTAAATGACAAAACCTCAAAATACTTAAACCTTTAAACTAGTATACTTTAATAATAATTCATAAATCTCATTTTAATTTTTATTTAGTATAATTTCAAATTTTTATTTTAATTATTTAACAGTTTATTTTTTAAAAAATATTAATTACAAAATAAATTATAAGTAAGACAGATATAATTTAAATTAAATCAGTATACCCTATATAATAAAGAATAAATATCATTTGTTTCATTATAATTTTAAATATTCATTTTAATATTTATTTGTTTATTTTTTATATAAATATTAATTAAAAAATAAATTATGAGTTTGACAAATATAATTTATATAAATTATTTTTCATCAAAAAAATATAGATAAACTTTTAAAAAGAAAAAAAATTTCAAAACAAAAAATTATTATATAGTAATATATTTTGCTTTGCTTCTGAATCATTTTTGGTTTTGTAATTATATTTTAATTGATATCTATCTTATTAATAATAGATTATTATTTTATTTTTTGATAATTATTAGAATATCTATCAATACAATTATTTATATTGAATTTATATAAATTTAAATATAATGATTATTATAACTAAATATTTAATTCACTTTTGAAAAAAATTAAAAATTATTATATTTTGATTGGTTATAAGCTTTGAAAATATCAAAAAATAGTAAAACTAAATTTTTTGTTATTTTATTTTTTTAATATAAAACCTATAAACCACTAAATGCATACACAATTAAATCAGTAAACTTTTAAACCATGTAATACCTAAATGCATAAACCTTTATACCGCTATTTAAAACATATTAATTAATAATTCTAATTTTTATTTCTATTTATTTTAATTTTAAATATTCATTTTAATTTTTTATAGTTTAATTATTTATAAAAATTAATTACAAAAAAAATTTTGAGTGAGACAAATATTATTTAAATAATTTATTTTTAATCAATAAAAATTATAAGCTTATAAAAAAAAGGAAATATTTGATAATTTAATATTATTATTTAGTAATATATTTTGATTTGACTTTGAATCATTTTGTGTTATGTAAATATATTTTAATAAATAGTTATAGTATTAATAAAAGTTTATTAATTTAATTTTTGATCATTATTATACTATTTATCATTAAAATTTTTTATATTGAATTTATATGATATATAATTAGTAGGATTAGATTAATTATACATGGTATTAACATTTCAAAAAATTTTAAAAATTATTTTATTTTTAAAGGTTATAACCTTTAAAAATCAGATAAAATAAAATAAAAATTTCTTTATTTTTTTATATAAATAAATACTATAAACTACTAAATGCCTAAAAACATAAATTGCTAAACTCCTAAACGAAAAAACCCTTAAATTAACAATCCATTAAACCGGTATATCATATATAATAAATCATAAATCTCATTTTAATTTGTATTCATTATAATTTTAAATATTCATTTTAATTATTTATTAGTTTATTTTTTATAGAAATATTAATTCCAAAATAAATAAAGAGTGCGACAAATTTATTTTAATAATATTTATTTTTAATCAAAAAATAAATATAAGCTTATAAAAAGATGTAAAAATTTTAAAACAAAAAATATCATTTAGTAATATATTTTACTTTAATTTTGAATCATTATAGGTTTTGCATTTATATTTTAATTGCTATTAATCTTATTAATAATAGTTTATTAATTTATTTTTTGATCATTACTATAATATATATAAAAAAAATTACTTATATTGAATTTAAATCTCTTATAAATATTAAGATTATTATAACTAAATATTATATTTATATTTAAAAAAAATTTAAAAATTATTATATTTTCAAAGGTTATAACCTTCAAAAATGATAAAAAATTACAAAAATAATTTTATTGATAAATATAGTAATATATAGTAATATAAAATTTTTTTTAAAAGAAAAAAAAAATTTCAAAACAACATTATTATATAGTAATATATTTTGCTTTGCTTCTGAATCATTTTAGGTTTTGTAATTATATTATAATTGATATTTATCATATAAATAATAGATTATTAATTTATTTTTTGATCATTATTAAAATATTTATCAATAAAATATTTTATATTGAATTTATATGATATAAAAATATAATGATTAATATAACTAAATAATCAATTCACTTTTGAAAAAAATTTAAAAATTATTATATTTTCTATGGTTATAACCTTTCAAAATATCAAAAAATAATAAAAATAAATTTTTTGTTTTTTTATTTTTTAAATAAAACCTATAAACTACTAAATGCATACACAATTAAATAAGTAAACTCCTAGACCCAGTAATGCCTAAATACAGTAACCATTAAACCGATATATACTACTTAATAATTAATAAATCTAATTTTTAATTCTATTTATTATAATTTTAAATATTATTTTAATTATTTATTAGTTTATTTTTATAGAAATATTAATTACAAAATAAATTATGAGTGCGACAAATATAATTTAAAAAATATATATGCTTATAAAAGAAGTAAAAATTTAAAAATTAAAAATTGTTATCCAGAAATATATTTTACTATAATTTTGAATCAATTTGGGTTTTGTAATTATTTTTTAATTAATATATATCTTAATATCAATAGTTTATAAATCTAATTTTGATCATTATTATAATATATATCAATAAAATTGTTTATATTGAATTTATATGATATATAATTATTAATATTATAATAACTAAGTATTGTATTCACATTTCAAAAAATTTTAAATATTATTATATTTTCAATGGTTATAACCTATGAAAATGAGAAAAAATTATAGAAAATATTTTTGATATTTTATTTTTTTAAATAAAACATATAAACCACTAAAAGCCTAAAAACATAAATCGCAAAAATCCTAAATGAAAAAACCTCTAAATACTTAATCCATTAAACTGGTATACAGTAATTATAAATCATAAATCTCATTTTAAAGTTTATTCAGTATAATTTTAAATTTTTATTTTAAAAATTTATCAGTTTATTTTTATAAAAATATTTATTACGAAAAAAATTATTAGTGAGAAATATCTAATTTAATTAAACCGGTATCCATAAATAATAAATAATAAATCTCATTTTTTTCAGTATAATTCTAAATATTCATTTTAATTATTTATTTGTTTATTTTTGTAAATATATTACTTACAGAATAAATTATGAGTTAGACAAATATAATTTATATAAATTATTTTTCATCAAAAAATATATACATAAACTTTTTAAAAGAAAAAAAAAATTCAAAACAAAAAATTTTTATATAGTAATATATTTTGCTTTGCTTCTGAATCATTTTAGGTTTTCTAATTATATTTTAATTGTTATCTATCTTATTAATAATAGATTCTTAATTTTTTTTGATTATTATTAGAATATTCATCAATAAAAGTGTTTATATTTAATTTATATGATATATAAATATAATGATTATTATAACTAAAGATTGTATTCACATTAGAAATAAATTTAAAATTTATTGTATTTTTAAAGGTTATAACCTTTGAAAATATTAAAAAATAACAAAAATAAATTTTTTGTTATTTTATTTTTAAAATAAAACATATAAACCACTAAATATATATAAACACCTAAATACATAAACTATTAAAACGCTATATACTACTTAATAATTAATAAATCTAATTTTTATTTTATTTATTATAATTTTAAATATTGATTTTAATTATTTATTAGTTTATTTTTATAAAATATTTATTACAAAATAAATTATGAGTGAAACAAATATAATTTAAATAATTTATTATTAATCAAAAAAAGATATACGCTTATAAAAGAAGTAAAAATTTAAAAATTAAAAATTATTATACGGTAATATATTATAGTTTAATCTTGAATCGATTTGGGTATTGTAAATATTTTTTATTTAATATCTATCTTATTATTAATAGTTTATAAATTTAATTTTTGATCATTATTATATTATCTATCAATAAAATTGTTTATATTGAATTTATATGATATATAATTATTAATATTAAAATAACTAAATATTATATTCACATTTCAAAAAATTTTAAATATTATTATATTTTCAAAGGATATAACCTATGAAAATGAGAAAAAATTACAAATTTTTTTTTGTTATTTTATTGATTAAGTAAAACCTATAAACCACCAAATGCCTAAAAAGCCTAAATCACTAAACTCCTTAAAGACAAAACCTCTAAATACTTAAACCATTAAACTAGTAGACATTAATAATAAATCATAAATATCATTTTAATTTTTATTCAATATAATTTAAAATTTTTATTTTAATTAATTTTTAGTTTATTTTAATGGAAATATTAAATATAAAATAAATTATTATTGAGACAGATCTAATTTAAATTAGACTGGTATACCCTAAATAATAAATAATAAATATTATTTTTTTAATTATAATTTTAAATATTCGGTTTAATTAATTATTTATTTATTTTTATATAAATATTAATTACAAAATAATTTATGAGTTACACAAATATAATTTATATAAATTATTATTTATCAAAAAATTATAAATAAACTTTTTAAAAGTAAAAAAAATTTCAAAACAAAAAATTATTATATGGTAATTTATTTTGCTTTGCTTCTGAATCATTTTATGTTTTGTATTTATATTTTAATTGATATCTATTTTATTAATAATAGATTATTAAGTTATTTTTTCATCATTATTATAATATTTTTTAATAAAAATGTTTATATTGAATTTATATGATATATAAATATAATGATTATTATAACTAAATATTGTATTCACTTTTGAAAAAATTTTAAAATTATCATATTTTCAAAGGTTATAACCTATGAAAATGTGAAAAAATAAAAAAAATTATTTTTTCTTTGTTAATCTATTGTTTAAATAAAACCTATGCACCAATAAATGCCTAAGCATTTAAATCACTAAACTAGAAAATCCCGATACCCCTATATAGATAATCCTTTAAATCGGTATACCCTAAATAATAATTAATAAATATCATTTTTATTTGTTTTCATTATTATTTAAAAAATTCATTTTGATTGTTTAGTTTTTTATTTTTATATATGTATTAATAATAAAATAAATTATGAGTTAAAAATATAAATTATAAAAATTATTTTTCATCAAAAAATTGATAAGCTTATAAAAAAATAAAAATTTAAAAACAAATAATTATTATTTAGTAATATATTTTCATTGATTTTGAATCATTTTAGGTTTTGATATTATATTTTAAGTAATATCAATCTTATTCATAATAGATTTTTAATTTATTTATTGATAATTATTAGAATATCTATCAATAAAATTGTTTATATTGAATTTATATGATATATAATTATTATGATTATTATAAATAAATATTGTATTCACTTTTGAAAAAAATTTAAAAATTATTATATTTTCTAAGGTTATAATCTTAAAAATTGAGAAAAAATAATAAAAATAAATTTTTAGTTATTTTATTTTTTAAATAAAACCTATAGACCAATAAATGCTTACTTACAAAAATTAGTAAGCTCATAAACCCCGAAACCCCTAAATACATAAACATTTTAACATCAATATTATACTTAATAAATAATAAATCTTATTTTTATTTCTATTTATTATAATTTTAAATATTCATTTTAATTATTTATAGTTTAAGTATTTCGAAAAATTAATTACAAAATAAATTTCGAGTAAAACAAATATTATTTAAATAATTTATTTTGGGTGAATTATGTCTTGGGGTCTTGGGAACCCAAATAATTAACCTTAAGGCCTCATAACACTTATATTTGACTTTAAGGATATAAACATTTCCAGGACAAAAATGCCCTTAATGATTCCACATCAGCAGCAGCTGATGTCGAGAATATGGACTCGCGCATGGTTGGTCATAAAACGTGTTTTTCACTGTTGGTTGTAGCCGGTGAGCGAGGGCAAGCAACCATGGCAAGAGGGAATTTTGTTCACCGAGTCCTTACGTGCGTAATCAACGAGTTTGTTGTAAACACTCTTTCCAACAGGTACATTTCTCCTGCTATGTTGCTGGAATTTCTTCCTCTGCGCCATGCCGACTCTAGTGACGAGAGTAAGTGTTTATCAGAGATTGTCAATGTGTGTGAGAGAGGCGATGCTTTTATCAGAGAGTAAGTGCTCGTAGAATTCATGCAGATTATAGTTCGAATTGAAACCCTAAACATCACAAACGAGAAAAGAGAGAAGATGGAAGACTTTTCTCTCTTTCTTAATAAATGTAACATTTATTATTTTCCACATCATCAGGGGTAAATAAGGTATTACAAAAATATTATATCCATAACATTAATTTTTGTTTGTTTCATACTTTTGAGGTCAAATATAGGTCTTATGAGGCCTTAAGGTTAATTATTTGGGTTCCCAAGACCCCAAGACATAATTCTCCCATTTATTTTTAATCAAAAAAAATATAAGCTTATAAAATGAAGTACAAATTTAAAAATTAAATATTATTATTTTGTAATATATTTTGATTTGATTTTGAATCATTTTGTGTTATGTAAATATATTTTAATGAATATTTATATTATTAAAAATAATTTATTAATATAATTTTTGATCATTATTATAATATCTATCATTAAAATTGTTTATATTAAATTTATATGATATATAATTAGTAATATTAATATAATTATACACAGTATTGACATTTAAAAAATTTTAAAAATTATTTTATTTTTAAAGGTTATAACAATTGAAAATCAGAAAAAATCAAAAAAAAAATTATTTTTATTATATAAATAAAACCTATAAACCACTAAATACCTAAAAACATAAATTCATAAATTCATAAACTCCTAAATGACAAAACTCCTAAATAATCAAACAATTAAACCTGTATACCACAAATAATAAATCATAAATCTCATTTTAATTTGTATTCATTATAATTTTAAATATTCATTTTAATTATATATTAGTTTATTTTTTATAGAAATATTAATTGCAAAATAAATAATGAGCGAGACAGCTATAATTTTAATAATTTATTTTTAATCAAAAAAAATATATAATCATATAAAAAGAAGTCCAAATTTAATAACAAAAAATTATTAATTATTAATATATTTTACTTTGATTTTGAATCATTATATATAGGTTTTGGAATTATATTTTAATTGCTATTAATCTTATTAATAATAGTTTATTAATTTATTTTTTGATCATTACTATAATATATATCAAAAAAATTACTTATATTGAATTTAAATCTCTTATAAATATTAAGATTATTATAACTAAATATTATATTTACATTTGAAAAAAATTTAAAAATTATTATATTTTCTAAGGTTATAACCTTCAAAAATGATAAAAAATCACAAAAATAATTTTTTTAATATTTTATTATTTAAATAAAACTTATAAACCACTAAATGCCTAAACATTTAAATCTCTAGACTCCTAAACCCCAAAACCCCCTAAATATTTAAACCATTAAACCTATATAACCTAAAAAATAAATAATAAATCTTATTTTTATTTGTATTCATTATAATTTTAAATATTCATTTTAATTATTTTTAGTTTATTTTTATAGAAATATTAATTACAAAATAAATAATGAGTGAGACATATATAATTTAAATAAATTATTTTTTATGAAAAAAAATATAAGCTCATAAAAATAAACAAAATTTCAAAAATTTAAAATTTTATTTATTAATATAATTTACTTTGATTTTGAATTATTTGGGTTATGCAAATGTATTTTAATTAATATCTATCTTATTATTAATAGTGTATTAATTTATTTTTCGATCATTATAATAATATATATTAATAAAATTTTTTATATTGAATTTACAGCAAATATAATTATTAATATTATTATAACTAAGTATTGCATTCTTATTTTATAAAGATTAAAAAATTATTATATTTTCAAAGGCAATAACATTTGAGAATCGCGAAAATTCATTAAATTAATTTTTTTGTTATTTCATTGATTAAATTAAACCTTTAAACGCCTAAATATAAAATATTATATTTACATTTGATAAAAATGTAAAAATTTTCTTATTTTAAAAGGTTATAACCTTCAAAAATGATAAAAAATAACAAAAATAATTTTTTTAATATTTTATTATTTAAATAAAACTTATAAACTAATAAATGCCTAAATATTTAAATCACTAGACTCCTAAACCCCAATACCCCCTAAATACTTAAACCATTAAACCTATATAACCTAAAAAATAAATAATAAATATCATTTTTAATTGTATTCATTATAATTTTAAATATTCATTTTAATTATTTTTTAGTTTATTTTTATAGAAATATTAATTACAAAATAAATAATGAGTGAGACATATAATTTAAATATATTATTTTTTATGAAAAATAAAATAAGCTTATAAAAATAAACAAAATTTCAAAAATTTAAAATTTTATTTATTAATATAATTTACTTTGATTTTGAAATATTTTGGGTTCTGCAAATATATTTTAATTAATATCTATCATATTACTAATAGTTTATTAATTTATTTTTCGATCATTATTATAATATATATTAATAAAATTTTTTATATTAAATTTACATCAAATATAATTATTAAGATTATTATAACTATGTATTGTATCATATATTAGAAAGATTAAAAAATTATTATATTTTCAACGGTTATAAACTTTGAAAATCATAAAAATTAATAAAAATAATTTTTTTGTTATTTCATTGATTAAATAAAACCTATAAATACCTAAATGTGCAAACATATAAATCAATAAACTCCTTATCCCCAAAACCACAAAAAACTTAAACCATTAAAGAGGTATACCCTAAATAATAAATCATAAATCTCTTTTTATTAGTATTCATTATAATTTTAAATATTCATTTTAATTATTTATCGATTTATTTTTATAGAAATATTTATTACAAAATATATTATTAGTGAGACAGATATAATTTAAATAATTTATTTTTCATCAAAAAAATATATATGCTTATAATATGAGGCAAAATTTTTAAAATAAAAAATTATTATTTAGTAATATATCTTATTTTGATTTTGAATCATTTTAGATTCTACAAATATATTTTAATTTATATCATTCTTATTAATACTAGTTTATTAATTTATTTATTTATCATTATTATAATATCTATTAATAAAATTATTTATATTTAGTTTACATTAGATATGATTATTAAGATTATTATAACTAAATATTATATTCACATTTAAAAAAATTAACAATTATTATATTTTCAAAGGTTACAACCATCAAAAATTCAAAAAATTTATTTTTTTTTGTATTTCAATTCTTTAGATAATAACAATAAATCACTAAAGGTCAAAACACTTAAATCACTAAACTCTTAAACACAAAAACACCTAAATACTCAAACCATTAAACTAGTATATCCTGAATAATAAATAATAAATCTCAATTTTATTTGTATTCATTATAATTTTAAATAATTATATTTATTATTTATCATTTTATTATTATAGAATTATAAATTACAAAATATATTATGAGTAAGACAAATTAAAAAATTTATTTATAATAACAAAAATATAAAGTTATAAAAAAAAGCAAAACATTAAATGAATTATTTATTAGTAATATATTTTACTTTGATTTTGAATAAATTTAGATTTTCAGATATATATTAAATAATATCTATCTTATTAATAATAGTTTATTAATTTTTTTTGATCATTATTATAATATCTAGCAATGTAATTAATTATATTGAATTTAAATGACTTATAATTATTAAGATTATTATCACTAAATATTATATTTACTTTTGAAAAAAATTTAAAAATTATTATATTTTCGAAGGTTATAACCTTCAAAAATTAAAAAAATAATAAAAATAAATTTTTTGTTATATCATTATTTAAATAAAAATTATAAACCACTAAATGCCTAAACACAAAAGCCCCTAAATACTTAAACTTTAATCTCGTAAACCTTAAATATAATTTAAATAATTTATTAATATTTTAATTACAAAATAAATTATGAGTGATACAAATATAATTTAAATAATTTATTTTTAATCATAAAAAATATTAGCTTATAAAAAGAAGTAAAAACTAAAAAAAAATTTATTTTGTAATAAATTTTACTTGGATTTTTAATATTTTTAGGTTTTGCAATTATATTTTAATTTATATCTATCATATTAATAATAGCATATTAATTTATTTTTTGATAATTGATATCATATCTATCTATAAAATTGTTTATATTTAGTTTATATTATATATAATTATAATGATTATTATTACTAAATATTAAATTCACATTTTAAAAAATTTTAAAAATATTATATTTTAAAAGGTTAACCTTTGAAAATGTGAAAAAATATCAAAAATAATTTTTTTTAATATCATTATTAAATAAAACCTATAAACCACTAAATGCCTAAAAACATAAATCGGTAAAGTCATAAAGGAAAAAACCTTTAAATACATAAAATAATAAACTGGTAAACATTAATAATAATTCATAAATCTCATTTTAATTTTTATTCAGTATAATTTTAAATTTTTATTTTAATTATTTATCTATTTATTTTTATAGAAATATTAATTACAATATAAATTATTATGAGATAGATCTAATTTAAATTAGACTGGTATATCCAAAATAATAAAGAATAAATCTCAATATTATCTTTTTCATTATAATTTTAAATATTCATTTTAATTATTTATTTGTTTATTTTTATATAAATATTAATTAAAAAATAAATTATGAGTTAGACAAATATAATTTATATAAATTAATTTTCATCAAAAAAATATGGATAAACTTTTTAAAAGAAAAAAAAATTCAAAACAACAAATTATTATATAGTAATATTTTTGCTTTCTTCTGAATCATTTTTATATATTAATATATTTTTCATCTAAATATAATTATTTAGTAATAAATTTTTATTTGATTTTGAATCATTTTGTGTTATGTAAATATATTTTAATTATATTTATATTATTAATAATAGTTTATTAATTTAATTTAATTATAAATATATTTCATCAAAAAATAATGATCAAAATCAAAGTAAAATATATTACTTAATAATAATTTTTTTAATGTTTTGCTTTTTTTATAACTTTATTTTTTTTATTATAAATAAATTATTTAAATTAATTTGACTTACTCATAATTTATTTTGTAATTTATAATTCTATAATAATAAACTAATAAATAATTAAAATAATTATTTAAAATTATAATGAATACAAATAAAATTGATATTTATTAATTATTTTTTAAATTATACCGGTTTAATGGTTTAAGTATTTAGTTGTTTTTGGGTTTAGGAGTTTAGTGATTTAAGTGTTTAGACCTTTAGTGATTTATAGTTATTATCTAAAGAATTAAAAAACAAAAAATTTAATTTTTAGAATTTTTTTAATTTTTGAAGGTTGTAACCTTTGAAAATAAAATAATTTTAAATTTTTTTAAATGTGAATATAATATTTAGTTATAATAATCTTAATAATTATATATAATGTAAACTAAATATAAATAATTTTATTAATAGATATTATAATAATGATCTATAAATAAATTAATAAACTAGTATTAATAAGAATGATATAAATTAAAATATAATTGTAGAATCTAAAATGATTCAAAATCAAAATAAGATATATTACTAAATAATAATTTTTTATTTTAAAAATTTTGCCTGATTTTATAAGCATATATATTTTTTTGATGAGAAATAAATTATTTAAATTATATTTGTCTCACTAATAATTTATTTTGTAATTAATATTTCTATAAAAATAAATTGATAAATAATTAAAATGAATATTAGAAATTATAATGAATACTAATAAAAAAAGATTTATTATTTATTATTTAGGGTATACTTATTTAATGGTTTATGTTTTTTGTTGTTTTGGGGTTAAGGAGTTTATTGAATTATATGTTTGCACATTTAGGTGTTTATAGGTTTTATTTAATCAATGAAATAACAAAAAATTTATTTTTATGAATTTTCGTGATTTTCAAAGGTTATTACCTTTTAAAATATAATAATTTTTTAATCTTTCTAAATTATTATTGCAATACTTAGTTATAATAATCTTAAAAATTATATTTGATGTAAATTTAATATAAAAAATTTATTAATATATATCATTATAATGATCGAAAAATAAATTAATAAACTAATATTAATAAGATAGATATTAATTAAAATATATTTGCACAACCCAAAATAATTCAAAATCAAAGTAAATTATATTACTAAATAAAATTTTAAATTTTTGAAATTTTGTTTATTTTTATAAACTTATTTATTTTTCATAGTTTAAAATATATTTAAATTATATGTCTCACTCATTATTTATTTTGTAAATTAATTTTTCAATAAAAATAAACAAAAAAAAATTAAAATGAATATTTAAAATTATAATGAAAACAAATAAAAATGATATTTATTATTTATTTTTTAGGTTATATAGGTTTAATGGTTTAAGTATTTATAGGGTTTTGGAGTTAAGTAGTCTAGATATTTAAATGATTAGGCATTTAGTGGTTTATATGTTTTATTTAAATAATAAAATAATAACAAAATTATACTTGTGATTTTTTATCATTTTGAAGGTTATAACCTTTTAAAATATAATAATTTTTAAATTTTTTTTAAATGTAAATATAATATTTAGTTATAATAATCTTAATAATTATAAGACATTTAAATATAATATAAGTAATTTTATTGATAGATATTATAATAATGATCAAAAAATAAATTATTAAACTATTATTAATTATTATTTAGTGTATACCGGTTTAAAGGATTATCTATATAGGGGTATAGGGATTTTGTAGTTTAGTCATTTAAGTATGTAGGAATTTAGTGGTGTATAGGTTTTATTTAAACAATGAAATAATCAAAAAAATATTTTTTTTTATTTTATCACATTTTCAAAGGTTATAACCTTTGAAAATGTGATAATTTTAAAATCTTTTTTCAAAAGTGAATATAATATTTAGTCATAATAATCATTATATTTATATATCATATAAATTAAATATAAACATTTTTATTGATAAATATTCTAATAATGATCAAAAAATAAATTAATAATCTATTATTAATAAGATATATATCAATTAAAATATAGTTACAAAACCATAAATGATTAAGAAGAAAAGCAAAATAAATTACTATATAATAATTTTTTGTTTTGAAATTATTTTTTCTTTTAAAAAGTTTATTTATAATTTTTTGATTAAAAATATTTATAGAAATTATATTTGTTTAACTCATAATTTATTTTGTAATTAATAATTATATAAAAATATACCTAATAAATAATTAAAATGAATATTTAAAATTAAAATAAAAAAATGTGTTTTATTATTTATTATTTATTATTAATTATTTATTATTTAGGGTATACCGGTTTAATTTAAATTAGATCTTCTAACTAATAATTTATTTTGTAATTAATATTTCTATAAAATAAACTAATAAATAATTAAAATAGAAATTTAAAATTAAACTGGATAAAAATTAAAATGATATTTATGAATTATTATTAATGTATAAAAGTTTAATTGATTAAGGATTTAAAGGTTTTGTCATTTAGGAGTTTAGCGATTTATGTTTTTAAGAATTTACTGGTTTATAGGTTTTAGTTAAACAATAAAATAAAAAAAAATTTGTAATTTTTTCTCATTTTCTTAGGTCATAACCTTTGAAAATATAATAATATTTAAAATTTTTTGAAATTTAATACAATATTTTGTTATAATTATATTAATAATTATATATCTTATAAATTCAATATAAACAATTTTATTGATAGATATTATAATAATGATCAAAAATTAAATTAATAAACTATTAATAAAAAGATAGAAATTAATTAAAAAAATATTTACAAAACCCAAATTGATTCAAAATTAAACTAAAATATATTACTTAATAATAATTTTTAAGTTTTAAATTTTTACATATTATATAAGCGTAAATACTTTTATTGATTGAAAAAATTATTTAAATTATATTTCTCGCACTCATAATTTATTTTGTAATAAATATTTCTATAGAAATAAACTAATAAATAATTAAAATAAATATTTAAAATTATAATAAATAGAAATAAAAATTTGATTTATTAATTAATAAGTAGTATATAGTTGTTTTATGGTTTATGTATTTAGGCATTACAAGGTTTAGAAGTTTAGTGATTTTACTATGCATGCATTTAGTGGTTATAGGTTTTATTTAATAATTAAATAAACAAAAAATTTATTTTTATTATTTTTTGATATTTTCAAATGTTATAACCTTTGAAAATATAATAATTTTAAATTTTTTTTCAAAATTGAATTCAATATTTATTTATAATAATCATTATATTAATATTTCATATAAATTCAATATAAATACTTTTATTGATAAATATTCTAATAATAATCAAAAAATAAATTAAGAATCTATTATTAATAAGATAGATATCAATTAAAATATAATTACAAAACCTAAAATGATTAAGAAGGAAAGCAAAATATATTACTATATAATAAATTTTTGTTTTGAAATTTTTTCTTCTTTTTATAAGTTTATCTATATTTTTTGTTGAAAAATAATTTATATAAATTATATTTGTCTAACTCATAATTTATATTGTAATTAATATTTAATAAAAATAAATTAATAAATAATTAAAATGAATATTTTAAATTATAATGAAAAAAATAATATTGAGATTTATTATTTAGGGTATAGCAGTTTAAAAGGATTATCTATTTAGAAATTTAGAGATTTCGGAGTTATTGACTTAAGTGTTTAGGCATTTAGTAGTTTATTGGATTTATTTAAACAATGAAATAACAAAAAAATTATTTTTGATATTTTCTCACATTTTCAAAGGTTAACCTTTGAAAATATAATAATTTTAAATTTTTTTAAAAAGTGAATACAATATTTAGTAATAAGAATCATTATAATTATATATAATATAAACTAAATATAAACAATTTTATTGATAGATATGATATCAATTATCAAAAAATAAATAATATGCTATTATTAATATGATATATATAAATTAAAATATAATTGCAAAACCTAAAATTATTCAAAATCAAAGTAAAATTTATTACCAAGTAATAATTTTTGCTTTTTAGTTTTTGTTTCTTTTTATAAGCTTATATTTTTTTTTGATGAAAAATAAATTATTTAAATTATATTTAAGGTTTAGAAGTTTAAAGTTTTAAGTATTTAGGCGCTTTTGTGTTTAGGAGTATAAACATTTAAGTGTTTAGACATTTAGTGTTCTATAAGTTTTATTTAAATAATGATATAACAAAAAAATTTATTTTTATTTTTTCCGGTTTAATTTAAATTAGATCCGCCAAACTAATAATTTATTTTGTAATTAATATTTCTATAAAAATAAACTGATAAATAATTAAAATAAAAATTTAAAATTATATTGAATTAAAATTAAAATGAGATTTAAGATTTATTATTAATGTATACCAGTTTAATAGTTTAAGTATTTAGAGGTTTTGTCGCTAGGAGTTTAGCAATTTATGTTTTTAGGCTTTTAGTGGTTTATAGGTTTTATATAAAAAAATAAAATAACAAAAAAATTTTCTCTAATTTGTTATCATTTTCATAGGCTATAACCTTTAAATATATAATAGTATTTACAATTTTTTGAAATGTAAATACAATATTTAGTTATAATAATATTAATAATTATATATCATATAAATTCAATATAAACCATTTTATTGATAGATATTATAATATTGATCAAAAATGAAATTAATAAACTATTAATAAAAAGATAGATATTAATTAAAAAATATTTACAAAACCCAAATTGATTCAAAATTAAAGTAAAATATATTACTGGATAATAATTTTTAATTTTTAAATCTTAAATTATTTTATAAGCATATATTTTTTTTGATTAAAATAAATTAATTAAAATATATATATCACTCTGATAATTTAATTTGTAATAAATTTTTCTATAAAAATAAACTAATAAATAATTATAAAGAATATTTAAAATTATAATAAATAGATAGAAAAATTAGATTTATTAATTATTAAATAGTATATAGTGGTTTAATGGTTTATGTATTTAGGCATTATGAGCTTTAGAAGTTTACTGATATAACTGTGTATGCATTTTGTGGTTTATAGGTTTTATTAAAAAAATAAATAATAAAAAATTTATTTTTATTATTTTTTGATATTTTTAAAGGTTATAAATTTTGAAAATATAATTGTTTTTAAATTTTTTTTTTAATTTTAATACAATATTTAGTTATAATAATCATTATATTTATATATCATATAAATTCAATATAAACAATTTTATTGATAAATATTCTAATAATGATCAAAAAATTAATTAATAATCTATTATTAATAAGATATATTTCATTTAAATTATAATTACTAAACCTTAAATGATTCAGAAGAAAATCAAAATATATTACTATATAATAATTTTTTGTTTTGAAATTTTTTTTTCTTTTAAAAAGTTTATCAATAATTTTTTGATGAAAAATAATTTATATAAATTATATTTGTCAAACTCAATTTATTTTGTAATTAATATTTATATACAAACAAACAATTAATTAAATAAAATGAATATTTAAAATTATCATGAAAAAAAAATGAGATCTTTTTATTTATTATTTAGGGATACCAGTTTAATTTAAATTAGATCTATCTCACTAATAATTTATTTTGTTATTTATATTTCTATAAAATAAATTGATAAATAATTAAAATAAAAATTTAAAATTATACTAAATAAAAATTAAAATGAGATTTATGATTTATTATTAAAGTATACCAGTTTAATGATTTAAGTATTTAGAGGTTTTGTCGCTAGCAGTTTAGTGATTTATGTTTTTAGGCTTTTAGTAGTTTATAGGTTTTATTAAAAAAAATAACAAAAAAAATGTCTATAATTTTTTATCATTTTCCTAGGTTATAACATTTTAAAATTTAATAATATTTTAAATTTTTTGAAATTTTAATATAATATTTTGTTATAATAATATTAATAATTATATATCATATAAATTTAATATAAATAATTTTATTGATAAATATTATAATAATGATAAAAATTAAATTTATAAACTATTAATATTTACAAAACCTAAATTGATTCAAAATTAAAGTAACTAATTTTACTTGATAAAAATTTTTAATTTTTAAATTTATACTTCTTTTATAATCGTATATTTTTATTAGATAAATAATATATTATTTAAATTATATTTGTCCCACTCATAATTTATTTTGTAATAAATATTTCTTAATAAAGACAATAATAAATAATTAAAATGAATATTTAAAAATATAATAAATAGCAATAAAAAATAGATTTATTAATTATTAAGTAGTATTTAGCGGTTTAATGGTTTATGTATTTAGGCATTATGTGGTTTAGGAGTTTACTGATTTAACTTTATATGCATTTACTAGGGCTGCTCACGGGACTTGGAGATTCGTGACCCGACCCGAAGTCTTGTCCCGGAAGAATAGGGACTGAAAAAAATCCTTTGACTTTGACTTTTCCCGTCCCGTTATGTCACGTATTTTTTCTTTTGGGATGGTTCCGGATCCTAAGCAAATATCCATCCCGTTATGTCACTTCGGTCTAGCCCTTGTCTGTCGCACTTCTGGTTGCCTCCCCCGTGTCTTAGATGCCACCAACCTTTTGGTTTGTTTTTCTGACGAGAATTGAGTGATTAATTACTATTATTATGTGTCTCAGTCAGTTTTATTGAGTATTTGTTGTGGTGTTGTGGTTGGGCCGAATGAGTGGGCCGAATGTGTTACAGTCAGTTTTGTAGAGCTAGCTTGTTTGAAATATTTATATGTATTTATGCTTAACATATCATATTAATTAATGGAAATGCAGATGGCACAATCCAGCAATAAACAAAAATACAATAAATTGAAGATGATCAAATCTCAAATGATCAAAGTAATGGTAAATCCAATTATCATCCTTTGACGAATTCTCGAATGAACCTCAAGTTCATAAAAAGTATAAGTCTGTTGTATGGGAAACTTATGAGATATTAGTAGATTCAGAGGGAAATGAAACTGTTTGGGCATCTTTTATTTGGTGTAGGAAAGAATATTTGGCAAAAAGTGATTAAGGTACTTTGGGTTTATGGAAATGCTTGAGAAATACTTGTATGAAATTTCAACCCAAAAAAGAATTAATATAAGCTCAAAAGGTAAAGACAAGTCATAATCTTGGTTGAGTTTCACTAAATGTACTAGTTCAGAGGATAACAAATTAACTTGTTGGCAATTTGATCAACAACTAATTAGGGAGGCTTAGGTGAAAATGATCATAAAAGATGAATTGCCTTTTTGTTTTGTTGAGAGGGATGAGTTTAAGGAGTTTTGTGAAGTTGGTGTGCCTCAATTTAAAATTCCATCTAGGCACTCTGTATTGAGGGATTGTTTTTCTTTGTTTGAGATGGAAACTGGACTAGCATTCAAAATTTGTCTTATATATATCTTTGACTGTACATTTCATTGATTCTCAATGAAATGTGCATAAAAGTATTTTAACTTTTGTGTAATTAAAAGTCATTCTGGAGTTAATATTAAAAATGCTATTGAGTTTTGCATGAATGAATGATGTTTTAGAAACTTGATGTTCATTACTGTTGACTATGCATCAAATAATGATGTTGCAGTTGAACAATTGAAAAAAAGGCTTGTGAAGAAAAGTGTTGTAACTTTGAGAGGTGAGCATTTTCATATGAGATGTTGTGCTCATATCCTAAACTTAATTGTCATAGATGGCATTGCAGTAGTTGAGGGTGCTATTCAAAAAATTAGAGGTGTGGTGAAATATGTGAGGAGCTGTCCTAAAAGTTTAGATATCTTTAAGTTATGTGTTGAAGAAGCAAACTTGACATATGGATCTTCATTGCAATTAGACTTTCCTACAAGTTGGAAATCAACTTATTTGATGCTACAAATTGATATAAAATATCATAAAGAATTTGATAAGTTGGAGGACAAAGACAAAGGGTTTTTGAAGGAGTTTGGTTCAAACGTTCTAACTGAGAGAGACTGAACAAACGCCAAAATTTTGGCTCGTTTCTTGAAAACTTTTTATGAGGTACCTTGTTAATTTTATGGCTCATAATATTCTACCTCTAGTGTTTATTTTCCTGAGATTATTCAAATTTTGAAAAAAAATTGAGCTTTGTGAAAATAGTAGAGATACAATGCCGAAACACCTAAATGTAATTTTAGTAATTATTAGAATTATTATAACTAAATATTATATTTACATTTGAAAAAAATTTAAAAATTATTATATTTTCAAAGATTATAACCTTCAAAAATGATAAAAAATCACAAAAATAATTTTTTTATTATTTAAATAAAACTTATAAACCACTAAATGCCTAAACATTTAAATATCTAAACTCTAAACACCAAAATACCCTAAATACTTAAACCATTAAACCTATATAACCTAAATAATAAATTATATATCTCATTTTTATTTGTATTCACTATAATTTTAAATATTCATTTTAATTATTTTTTAGTTTATTTTTATAGAAATATTAATTATATATTAAATAATGAGTGAGACATATATAATTTAAATAAATTATTTCTTATGAAAAAAAATAACTGATAAAAATAAACAAAATTTTAAAAATTTAAAATTTTATTTTGTAATATAATTTACTTTGATTTTGAATTATTTTGGTTTCTACAAATATATTTTAATTAATATCTATCTTATTAATAATAGTTTATTATTTTATTTTTTGATCATTATAATAATATATATTAATAAATTTATTTATATTGAATATACAACAAATATAATTTTTAGGATTATTATAACTAAGTATTTTATTCATATTTTATAACTATTAAAAAATTATTATATTTTTAAAAGTTATAACATTTTAAAATCACGAAAATTCATAAAAATATTTTTTTTGTTATTTCTTTTATTAAACAAAACCTATAAACACCTAAATGTGTAAACATATAAATCAATATACTCATTAACCCCAGAACCACAAAAAACTTAAACAATTAAATAGTTATACCCTAAATAATAAATAATAAATCTCATTTTTATTAGTATTCATTATAATTTTAAATGTACATTTTAATTATTTATTAGTTTATTTTTATAGAAATATAAATTAAAAAATAAATTATTAGTGAGACAAATATAATTTAAATATTTTTTTTTTATCAAAAAATCTATAGGCTTATATATGGATACAAAAATTTTAAAATTTTAAAATAATATTTCGTAAAATATTTCACTTTGATTTTGAAACATTTTAGGTTTTCAAAATATATTTTAAACAATATTTATCTAAATAATAATTGTTTATTATTTTTATATGATCATTATTATAATATATATCAATAAAATAGTTTTTATTGAATTTATATAATATATAATTATTATGATTATTATAACTTATATTATATTCACTTTTCAAAAAAAAATTATATATTATTATATTTTCAAAGGTTATAACATTCAAAAATGAGAAAAAATAACAAACATAAATTTTTTGTTATATTATTTTTTATATAAAACATATAAACCACTAAATGACTAAATTCTAAAATGACTAAACTCATAAACCCCGAAGCCCATAAATACTTAAAACATTAAATTAGTATAGTCCAAATAATAAATCATAAATCTAATTTTTATTAGTATTCATTATAATTTTAAATATTCAGTTTAATTATTTATCAGTTTATTTTATAGAAATAATAATTACAAAATAAATTATTAGTGCGACATATAAAGTTTCAATAATTTATTTTTCATTAAAAAAATGCTGATAAAAAAAGGCAAATTTTTAGAAATAAATAATTACTATTTAGTAATATATCTTATTTTGATTTTGAATCATTTTAGATTTTACAATTATATTTTAATATTTAGCATTCTTATAAATACTAGTTTATTAATTTATTTATAGATCATTATTATAATATCTATCAATAAAATTTTTTATTTTGAGTTTACATTATATATAATTATTAAGATTATTATTACTAAATATTATATTCACATTTAAAAAAAATTAAAAATTATTATATTTTCAAAGGTTATAACCTTCAAAAATTTTAAAAAATCAAAAAATTAAATTTTTTTTTTCATTCTTTAAATAAAAACTATAAATCACTAAAGGTCTAACCATTAAATCACTATACTCCTAAGCCACAAAAAACCTAAATACTTAAACCATTAAACCAGTATATCCTGAATAATAAATAATAAATCTCAATTTTATTTGTATTCATTATAATTTTAAATATTCATTTTAATTATTTATTAGTTTATGATTATAGAATTATAAATTACAAAATAAATTATGAGTAAGACAAATATAATTTAAATAATTTATTTTTAATAACAAAAATATAAACTTATAAAAAAAGAAAAAGATTAAAAAAAATTATTATTTAGTAATATATTTTACTTTGATTTGAATAAATTTAGATTATGCAAATACTTTTTAAATAATAACTATTTTATTAATAATAGTTTATTAATTTATTTTTTGATCATTATTATAATATCTAGCAATGTAATTAATTATATTGAATTTAAATGACTTATATTTATGAAGAGTATTATAAATAAATATTATATTTAAATTTGAAAAAATTTAAAAATTATTATATTTTCAAATGTTATAACATTTGAAAATGTGAAAAAATAGCAAAAATAATTTTTTTGTTATTTATAGGTTTAAATAAAACCTATAAACCACTGAATGCCTAAAAACATAAATCGCTAAACTTTAAAACGATAAAACCTTTAAATACTTAAACTATTAAACTGGTATAAATTAATAATAATTCATAAATCTCATTTTAATTTTTATTAAGTATAATTTTAAATTTTTATTTTAATTATTATTAGTTTATTTCTATAGAAATATTTATTACAAAATAATAATGAGTGTGACATATATAATTTAAATAATTTATTTTTAATCAAAAAAGATATATACGCTTATAAAAGAAGTAAAATTTAAAATTTAAAAATTATTATTCAGTAATATATTTTACTTTAATTTTGAATAAATTTGGGTTTCCAAAATATTTTTTAATTAATATCTATCTTATTATTAATTATTTATTAAATTAATTTTTGATCATTATTATAATTTCTATGAATAAAATATTTTATATTGAATTTATATGATATAAAAATATTAATATTATTATTAACAAATATTGTATTCACATTTAAGAAAATCTTAAATTTTATTATATTTTCAGAGGTTATAACCTCTGAAAATAAGAAAATATTACAATTTTTTTTATTGTTTAAATAAAACCTATAAAATACTAAATGCCTAAAAACATAAATCTCCTAAACTCTTAATGTCAAAACCATTAATCTGGTAGACATTAATAATAATAATAAATCTCATTTAAATTTCTATTCAGTATAATTAAAATTTTATTTATTTTTTATCAGTTTATTTTAATAGAAATATTAATTAACAAAATAAATTATTAGTGAGACAGATCTAATTTAAATTAAAATAGTATACCCTAAATAATAAATAATAAATCTCATTTTTTTTCATTATAATTTTAAATATTCATTTTAATTATTTATTTGTTTATTTTTATATAAATATTAACAACAAAATAAATTAAGAGTTACACAAATATAATTTATATAAATTATTTTTCATCAAAAAAAATATAGATACACTTTTTAAAAGAAAGAAAATTTCAAAAGAAAAAATTATTATATAGTAATATATTTTGCTTTGCTTCTGAATCATTTTAGGTTTTTTAATTATATTTTAATTGATATCTATCTTATTAAGTATAGATTATTAATTTATTTTTTGATCATTATTAGAATATTTTTCAAAAAAAATGTTTATATTGAATTTATATGATATATAAATATAAATATTATTATAACTATATATTGTATTCACTTTTGAAAAAAAATTTAAAATTATTATATTTTCAAATAATATATCATTTGAAAATGTCAAAAAATAAAAAAAAATAATTTTTTTTTGTTATTTCATTGTTTAAATAAAACCTATACACCACTAAATCTCTAAGAACTTAAATCATTAAACTACAAAATCCGATACCCCTATATAGATAATTATTTAAACCGGA